>CAAKHF010022208.1:0-27774 GCA_901007745.1 Hippocampus kuda | reverse complement strand
TGTCTAGAGAAAAACAGACCACCTCACTGATTCAAAAGCAAAGGACAATATACGTATATATATATAAAACTTTGCCGCAAACAAAATAAATATGTGTGTGTGTGTGTGTGTGTGTGTGTGTGTGTGTGTGTGTGTGTGTGTGTGTGCGTGCGTGCGTGTAGGTGTGCATGTGTACGTGTGTACGTCAGTGTGCATGCCTGCGTAAGTGTGCACAGAAGGGAGTACAGTGTCAAAATGAATGCATTTACTACCAAAGTCAGTTTCCGCTTGCTCTTCTTGGGCCACCAGGATAGGATAACATACATTCATTCAGGTCTGGGCTGACCAAAGTCAACATTATGAGCACAATGTAATATCCAATACAAGAGTCCAGCTCTGTCGCTTTGTTATAATCTTATTAATCATGGTTATTTGAATAAAGTTAGCAATACTTGTAGACAGACACTATAATACTTAAAGCTAAATGCTTTTCTTGATCGAGCCATCCATTATCTAAACCGTTTATCCTCACAAGGGTTGCAGGCGTGCTGTCTTTATCCTCTGAGAAAAACAACATATTACGACTGTTTACAGACTGAGCCACTTAGTTGTGAAACTCTTCTTCATTTGTGTGCTTATGTTAATATAACAATACCCCTGGCAGCCCGGTGGGCCAGTGGTTAGCACGTCAACCTCACGGTGCAGAGGTACCGGGTTCAATTGCAGCTCCTGCCTCCCTGTGTGGAGTTTGCATGTTCTCCCCGGACCTGCGTGGGTTTTCTCCGGGTACTCCGGTTTCCTCCCACATTCCAAAAACATGCATGGCAGGCTAATTGAACACTCAAAATTGTCCATCGGTGTGAGTGTGAACACAGATGGTTGTTGGTCTCTGTGTGCCCTGCGATTGGCTGGCAACCGGTTCAGGGTGTCCCCCGCCTCCTGCCCGAAGACGGCTGGGATAGGCTCCAGCACTCCCCGTGACCCTTGTGAGGATAAGCGGATCGGAAAATGGATGGGTGGATATAATACCCCTGGGGGTCAAGATGCACACCGGTGCCCTTTCCATTCATTTCAACGGGGAGTGCTTTGAGGTTCAAGTGTTTTGTGTTACAAGCAAATTAAATTCATAAATCACGAGTGTGTTCTCAATTGTCCATCCAGGGGGTGCTGGAACCTATCCCAGCCGTCTTCGGGCAGTAGGCGGGGGACACCCTGTACCGGTTGCCAGCCAATCACAGGGCACACAGAGACGAACAACCATGCGCGCTCATACTCACACCTAGGGACAATTTAGTGTGTTCAATCAGCCTGCCATGTGGGAGGAAACCGGAGCACCCGGAGAAAACCCACGCAGGCCCGGGGAGAACATGCAAACTCCACACAGGGAGGCCGGAGCTGGAATCGAACCCGGTATCTCTGCACTGTGAAGTCGACGTGCTAACCACTGGACTACCAAGCCGCTGTTCTCAATTGTTTCCATCAAAAATGTTTTTTATGTTGCATACCTTAAAAGCTTATTCTGAATCGCTTTGTTTTGCGTTAGGTCACAGACCTCGTTAAAACTGGAAGGAACGACCCGATTGAATGAGCGACACATCAATAGTATCATGCTCAAGTCCTCTTCTGCCATGCCAAAGTCTGGTACGGACTGGAGCACTCACACTATCAAACAATCTTGATTTTTAGGCAGACCAGGTGATTGGATTACAGGAAAACCACAGAAATGGTCCCAGAGAAGCTATAATGCGAATTCTGTTGCAGCCTTCCATTGCAAAGAGCAGCATAAATGCGACTGATCTGAAATTGTTTCTCTTCCTGTGATTGGCCCTTTCCTCCACCCACCGTCACCAGCTTGAAGGTCAAGGTCACCATGGGTCACGACCTGTCTGGGACCTTGCTCTTTGTCGAATGCTTTTCTCATTCGTGTAGCGTGACCTTACTACTATTTACTCTTCTGAAATCCCACTGTGACTAACAGCTGGATGCAATGAACGTCTATGATATTGTAACGTGTGTCAGTGAGGAAACTTAAAAAAAAAAAAAAGACATTGTTGGATGAACAGTGATGGGGAGTGTCAGCTAAGAGAAACACAAACAGTGAGGAAAGAAGAGAAGGGAGGAGGAATGTAGAGGAATGTTTTGTGATGTACAGATTCCTGAGATCACATGTAGCTGTAAGCATTGGTTGCATGTGTGAAAGAGCTCTTTGTCCATGGCTCAGGTTCTTGGGTTCAGCTAATCAAGTGGATTAGAGGCAGCTTTGAATGTCCACCCATCGGAATTGGCCATCCGCAGAAAAACAAACACGCTGAAGCAGTCCACTTTCACTAAGGTGCACTTGTGTGTTTCGCGTTTGTATGTGTGCATGCTCATGTGTGTATGTGTGCGAATGAGTGGCTGCATGCCAGTGCATTGGACTGTATTTGACTGTTTGTTTTCAATTTTGGAAACTTCAAAATCATACACATCAAATATCATATAAGAGATTAGAATATTGTTGTGACATCTCCCAAAGAAATGGAGATAATCAAATGTTTCTTACCTTCTACAACTTGGCCCCTGAACAATTATGGAATATGGGTGCCAATATATGCATCACAGGATGTAAAAAGTCTACAAATGCCAGCTTTTTGTGATATAACCATTAAACAAAAAAAAAAAAATCTCTTCAACACAATTCAAAATGTATTATGGACAGCTGAAACAAAAGTTAAACTGCTTGGCCATTGCAGTATTCAAGAGGTATATTTGAGGCAAGCAGAACACTTACAGTGATGCATGGCATCATGTTTTACGGCTGGTTTTCTTTCGCTGGAACTTGAGTTTTATACAGTACTGTATATTGTGAAATGACTTATGAACAACTTGAAATAGAGCAGTTTGTTGAAACCCGAAACCTTGAGGCTAATGCTACAAACAAAAACAAAATGTCAGCAATGTCCATCCATCCATCCAACCATCCATTCTCTACCACCTATCCAGGGTCGGGTTGCGGGCGCAACAGCCTGAGCTGGGGAGCCAAGACGTCCCTCTCCCTAGCCGCTTCTTCCACCTCTTCCTGGGGGATCCCAAGGCGTTCCCAGGCCAGCCGTGCGGCACACTCTCTCCAGTGTGTCCTGGGTCGTCCCCGGGGTCTCCTGCCGGTAGAACATGCCCAGAACACGTCACCAGGGAGGCATCCAGGAGGCATCCTAATCAGATGCCCGAGCCACATCATCTGACTCCTCTCGATGTATAGGAGAAGCGACTCGACTCTGAGCCCCTCCCGGATAACCCAGGTTCTCACCTTATCTGTAAGGGAGAGTCTGGACACCCTGCGGAGGAAATCCATTTTGGACGCTTCTATTTGGGATCTCATTCTTTCGGTCACCACCCACAGCTTGTGACCAGAGGTGAGGGTTGGAACGTAGATCGTCCGGTAAATTGAGAGTTTCGCCTTTTGGCTCAATTTCCTCTTCACCACAACAGATCGACGAAATGTCCACATGCTGCACCGATCCGCCTGTCGATCTCCCGCTCCAGACAGCCCTCCCTTGTGAAAGGACCCCAATATATTTAAACTCCTCAACTTAGGGCAAGATCTCATCCTTTTCCAACTTAGGACCATTGTTTCAGATTTGCAGGTGCTGATTGTCATCTTAACCGCTTCACACTCGGCTGTGAAATGCTCCAGTGAGAGTTGGAGAGCCTAGCTTGAAGGAGCCAACAGTATCACATCTGAAAAAAAAAAGAGATGCAAAACTGAGGCCACCAAACTAGACCCCCTCAACGCCTCGGTTGCGCCTAGAAATTCTGTCCATTAAGGTTTTCGAACAGAAACGGTGACAAAGGGCAGCCTTGGTAGAGTCCAACCCTCACTGTAAATGAATCGCATGTATGTTAACTAAACTCATCAGTAGAATAGGGACTGAACAGCTCACATCAGGAGGTTCCGTACCCCATACTCTCGAAGCACCCCCACAGAACTTCCCAAGGGACATGGTTGAACGTCTTCTCCAAGTCCACAAAGCACATGTAGACTGTTGGGTAAATTCCCATGCACCCTCAAGGTCCCAGCCAACAATGGAGAGCTGGTCCACTGTTCCACGTCCAGGACGAAAACCACACTGCTCCTCCTGAATCTGAAACTCGACTTCCTGATGAACCCTCCTCCTCCTCTCCAGCACCCCAAAATAAACCTTGCCAGGGAGGCTGAGGAGTGTGATCCCCCATAGTCGCAACACAACCTCCGGTCTACCTTCTAAAAAAGAGGGACCACCACCCCGGTCTGCCAATCCAGAGGCATTGTCCCCAATGACCACACAATGTTGCAGAGGCGTGTCAACCAGGACAGCCTCACAGTATTCAGAACTATCACCGGATCTCAACGATTCCCGGGGCTTTGACACCCAGGAGCTTTTTAACCGCCTCGGTGATTTCAACCCCAGATATTTGTCAATTGGAACTTCTCTGCCTCGCACACCAGCTTGGGCTCCTTTCCTGAAAGAGAGGTGACATTCCATGTCGGTAGAGCTAGCTTCTGCAGCCGGGGATCGGACCGCCAAGGTCCCCACCTTTTGCCACCGCCCAGTTCACTTCTCAACACACCCCTTTGGCCCCTCCCATGGGTGGTGAGCCCATAGCGATGTATATTCTGTGAAAGATTTGGTATTTACATGATTTATTTTGGTCTCATTTTCTATGTCATAGAAACCTGGCATTTGAAAAGGGGTGGCTAGACTTTTTATATCCACTGTATGATGTGTAACTAATCATTATATTAATCATCTATCTGTTGTAATAGAATCTTAACATGGGAGCTGGTTTGTCATTAATCACAAATGGTCAGTGACGATAGTGGATCAGCCATGATGCCTCTCATGTTGTAGTTGCACCTGTGTAATGCAATTCCATACAACTTGATCGAATGAATGTGGGCAGGAACTTAAGAAATACAAGATCACATCCAGACAACAGAAAGACTCGAAGAAAATTCAAGCGCCTTTTAATGATATGCCCTTTAGCATGCGACTCTGCTTTGGGTCTGATGAGTATAGATAAATGCAGACAGTAGATTAACCAAAAATATTTACTATACTGTCACACTAAAATAGTATGAATCCAACACAACATTAAAAGCATGTCTGTACAAAAGTAACTCACACAAGTGTCTAGAACAGGGGTGGCCAACCCGCGGTTCGCGAGCCACATGCGGCTCTTTGGCTGGTTCAATGCGGCTCCCGAGTTTTCACACGACAATTGTCGAAAAGGCCTCGGCGATGGCGCTGCCATTCAAACAACGGTGCTTAATACATAGAACGTACTCCGTCAGCCTATCATCAATCCCGTTACTTGATTGACATAGAGGGCAACCAATAAGATGACTGAATCACCACTCAGGTGCAGACAACGGTGCTAAGTGTTGTTTTTAAGGCAGGAGGGCCCAATACGTCGCAGTCGACCAAGAGCCAGCAGACTGGTCCCAAGTCGACCGCGAGCGGTGGGAGAAGGAAATGGGGGAAAAAACAAAAAAGATTTGTGTGTTTGTGTCTTGAGGTTTCATTTATGTTCAGGCGCTCCGGCTGTTGCTCGTCGTGGCGTGTGTGCGCGATCGGGTCAATCCTGGGAGGTTGGTCGCTCCAAAAGTCGATCTTTGGGCAAAAAAGTGTGTGTGTGCGCGTGTGTGTGCGCGCGCGCGTGTGTGTGTGTGTGTGTGTGTGTGTGCGTGTGTGCACGTGTGTGCGTGCGTGTGTGTGTCCCCTCTGGCTTACAATTATGCGCTATGTACACAGTAGGGGCATATGCATAGTGTAATATTCAATGTACCCGCCTATGCATACTATTCAATGTGCCGTTCTCATTGTAATATTAAGTCAGTTCCGGAAGCCTGACATGAGTGTATCAATAGTTATACAACAACAGATTATGTTTTTTTTTTTCCCAGGGTTCCGGTAAAACCTGATCGGTGCGTTTCATATGTATTTGTTTTACTATTCTGCTTTTATTTCATATAATTCAACCCCAAACATTAAAAGGGAATATATGATATAGTGACATAATGTAGCCTTAATTTAATGTTGAAAACATGATTATGGAATCCCGCGACCCTTGTGAGGATAGGCGGATCATCAAATGAATACATGGATTGGGTGGATGTATGATTATGAAAATGCTGCATTTTATTTTGAAATTGCCTATTTGATTTGCTCCGAAGTGATTAGTTTTCCCCGGAGTTGACTGACCTGACTGGTATTCCACACGGAGGAGCGTTAAGGTAAAGGAGTGATCAATGCAAGAACATTTTGAATTACAAGATTGTTCTGATATTGTATAACCATGCTGTTATTTTAATGCATTTCAGAATTATGACAGCAAAGACCAAGTCAACCATCTATGAGGGCAGTGCTGCCCGAGTTTTTCAGTTCTATCTGCAAAATTCGGACGAGCACACAGCTGTTGTCCGTTTTCTCGAGGAGCACCTCCCAGGGGAGTTCAAAAGGTACCAAAACGTCTTTTATACGTGATTAAATGAACAGGTCAAACATTGATTCTCCTAGATATTTATGATCCACACAACTACTGTTTAAAAAAAATTCTATCTTGAAGATCTCTGAATTTCAATAACTAAAATATATATTGCGCATGAAAAAAACGCTGTCTACATGTATTTATTACACCAAAATCGCTTGATGAGCAGTAAAATCATTTATTGAATTTTAAAACCTGACCGACATTCCACTGTACATTTGATTGATCAGTTGTTACAAAATGGTGTCATTATCCTTGATACAATGTATCCGTAACTTGATACAGTGGAAGATTTTTTTTTCCTTTTTTTTCTGTGTGTTGGTGCAGAATGGCAGCAGATAAAAACGAGCTGGCTGTTCTCGGTGTGGGAAGTGGTGGAGGTATGTGACGAGTGAAATGCAGCACCTGTTCACTTTTTCCTGACTGTAAATGTGATGGCTGCGATTCGATGGCGACCAGTTTAGCATACGCGACACCTCTCGCCCAGAGTCAACTCAAGTTTAGCCGGGGAACCAAATGAGGACAAACCATCCAACCACAAATGACATTCAGACATCTTCATGGCCTTGCAGACTATACAATTCTAACAGCATTTCACAAAGTCGTTGCATTCTGAATAGATAATATTTTTTTTTTATCTATTCAATGAACAGAGTCCATGTGGGATTCCAAATTATTCAGACTAAACGCTTAATAAATGTAACATAAGTTACATTTAATATGCTGTATGCAAGCTCACTTTAAGGAGCTTATTTCTTGACTGGGTGCAGGCGAGGTGGATGTCCAGATCCTGTCTCTCTTGCAGTCCACCTTCTCCACTCTTCCCATCACTGCCGACATTGTCGATGGAAGCGTTGAACTGCTTGCCAACTTCAAAGGTACGGGCAACACGATGTGAGGCTTTAGATGTAGAAAGTTGTAGATTTTCTTTTTTGTGCACCTCGTCAGTAATAATAATAATAATAATAATAATAATAATAATAATACATATAATTTATAAGCAGCTTCTTCTAAATAGTTAGAGTCCACACAACACCGCGATGTGTGTTTTGAATCTGTGCCCATGTTGACACTGAAAACATTCAACCTTCAATCTCATCAAAGGAAACGTTTGGTCCATATTTCCTTTTCCCCTGTCCAATCACCTGTTCAAATAAACAGTGATTTTTATTTATTTTTTTAAAGATGGTTGGATTATTACTGTATTATATTTCCAGCATTGGTAGGAAAGACTGAAAACCTTCAGAAGATTCCATTCACTTGGCATGTTATGTCAAGTGAGGATTACAGAAAGCAAATCAAAGGCGTGAAGAAATATGACTTCATTCACCTGATTCAGGTATTATCAGTCTGTCTGTCTTTCTGTTTGTCTGTATCTATTTATTCATGATGGGAATTTGTCTTTTTTTGAATCAACTAATTTGCAGATTTTTTTTTTTCAATTGCCATTTGATATTCATCTTTAAAGGCAAAAAATAGGAAGCTAATCAGTTCATTTATTACAAAATTTCAATGACGTTTGTTGCAAGCAGGATTCAGCAAAAGAGAAATGTTTTTTTAGCGGCTTGGGTTTATTTGGAGCACTCAGAGAGTTTAGCATCCAAGACGAGGAAGCAGGAAATAGCCAATGAGGCAAAAGATTTTGCTCAAGAGACGTACAGTATTTTACGTCTTATAAACATAAAAATAGTGGACGGTTCCTTCAGCTCACAATTTTTGGTACATTTTTCCTCGAACAATTTCACCACAATTATTACAGCATATCTCGACAGCAATTCAAATTTTAACTTTTGTTTTGTGAAGTGAAACTGTATTCCTCTCAATCCTTTGCATTCCAGATGATTTACTTCGTTGATGACCTGACAGAAAGTATCAAATTCTATCACAGCATTCTCAAGAAGAACGGCAGCCTTGTGATCATACTAGAAAAAAGTAAGTCCCCGAGTAACTCTCACGTGTCACCTCTTGTGGTTTTCATATTTATTTTAATTGTCAGTGTCATTGCTTCCAGTATCTCCGCCACACAAACAAAAAAATACACAGGCTTCAAAATTTAAAAAAAAAAAAGAAAGAAAATTAAAAAGCGAGACACCATTTTAGCTCACAAGCAGATGAATTGGCATAGATCAACTACGTTCTTAATGCACAGCTGCTTGTTGCTTGGACAGAAAAATAAAAGAGTTATTTGAAAAATGCTTCTTCTGATGCTGTAACTTTGAATTTTAATTCAAATGACTATGCAGCCGGTCATAGCTGGGACACCCTGTGGAGGACTTCAGAGGAGCTAGAAGACGAGGAGACCCCTCGGTATCGCTCATCCGAAGATGTCCTGGCCTCCCTGAAGTCTCTGGGTCTGAAGTACGAAGAGTATTCCATCCCCACCACCTTTGACATCACCGAGTGCTTTGATCCAAACAGCAAGACCGGACAGCGTCTGCTTTGTTACCTTACCTCAACGGATGATTTTTACCAGTCGTTCACGCCACAAATAAGAGCTGACATATTGAACCTTATCAGGAGCAAGTGTAGCACTGAAAAAGATGGCAAGATACTTTTCGACAATTGTTTGAGTTGTATATTTGTGCATGCTTGATTTCGTCCTCTGGAGTGATAAGCATCATTAATCAGCTCACTTTAAAAGAAAATTGACCTATCGCCCCGATCCGCTTTTAGTATGCAAAAAGTGTTCAGTTGAATGTAGCTCACTCTGCTAAACTAAACCGTGTATAAGTAATAAAGTAGTATTTTTGTGTAACCCTGTACATTTTACATGTACAACTCAATTGAAAAAAAAATACTAATAAATTTAGAGAGGGCATGTAAAGAAAAACATCTGAAATAAGGCCTGTGCATGCTCTTCTAATTGGGAATATATCCAGAATAACTAACCACATTCAAACTCTTAGTTAAATGGGAGCCAGCGCACGCCTTTCTACATTTTTAATGCCTCTGAATAACACTAATAGAGTTCTGCTGTTCTAATAGGCTTTCCCTGACCTTGTTTCTCTTTCTTGCATGAAATTAAAGAGTTGTTCAAATGCTGATTGTTATTTTGAACTGTTCATAATTCCATAATAAGACATCTACTTTGGAGAGACTTAGCAGCCGCTGCACAAGACACATGTCATAACATCAGTGGGCAGCTTCTTCGGGTGCAAAGTCATCCGTTTGTTTGCATCCAGAAGAAGGGGCATTCGGCAACAGATTCTGGACACCACTGGTTTAAAAGAAACCTTTTATGTCCGACTAAGACGGGATGAGGCTTGAGGCACCTTTTGTCTCCTTATAATAATGTCCTTCCATATCTCCGCACAAAAGATTGCCTCATTCAATGGGAAGAGTCACACTATAAACTGTTAGGCCACAAGATGAGTCAATGACTGCTTGCTGTGTAGGACGGTCTGTTGTTGACCAGGGAACACACCCTCTGAGTCATAAGTAACGGCATGGATCGAAAACAGGCTCTTGAGGACCGGGCTTGGGCACCCCAGATATCGACCACATATCAACTGGATGCTTTAAAACAGGGGTACCCAAACTTTTTTGACCTAAGATCTACTTTTCGATCAACCAGCCTCCCACGATCGACCTGTTACCACGCACACATCCCATGATCAACAACAGCCATAACGGCCCCTAAGATGAACGATCCATCGGTAAAATGCAGATGAAACACACTCTGAAATAATAATATAAATAATTATAATAAAATAATAATAATAAAAATAAAAGATATAGCGCAACAGCTCTGATCGCAAGCTGCAATTGCAGACTGCTGAGCGCTAACAAATTCTGGTGACCGCAAGTCACACACCACCCTAAATTAAAGTTGACCTGCTTTATTTTATAATAATAATAATAATACATTTTATTTATAAGCGCCTTTCAAGACACCCAAGGACACTTTACAATAACAAAAAACACAAAACAATACGGGTTGAGCAGCGGCAGCCAAAACGCGCCAGCGTTCACTCAACCCGGAAGTCAGAAAGAAACCACAAGGGAGGGAGAGGGGGGGAAAAAAAACACGCTCGAAATATCCTCATTTTGAGGATAATTTGAGTTAGGCAAAAAACTCAAGCATATGACACAAGCATATGACAGTTACAACAGGTCACAAGACATAAACAATGAAGACGGTGATACAAGGGAGTGTATGAAGGAGGGGATGATGGTGGGGGACTAGCTTCCGTGCATACTTTCATCAGGGGAAGGTCGAGATAGCAGATGTTGTTTTGGTAGCAGGCTGCCCAATATTTTAGTTTTTAAATACTTTTTGTGAAAGTGAGACCGATAGGATGATTCGGGTGCAGTGTGCATTAATACAAAAAGTATATTACTAACATGCACAGAGATACACGACTGTTTGTTTGTTTGTTTGTTCGGTTCCTCCCCCCAGCGATTTGGCGGTAGATCGCGATTTACAGTGTAAAAGAAGAGTCACTTTGACCAAAGCAACTGGTGCACCTGAAAGCCAGCAGATGGCGGTGCATGTGCAAGAATGGCGCAACCTGCATCTGTGTGCTTCACACGCTCCCCGCCAGAGGGCACAACGACTTAACTTTCACACAACAGACACACCTAACAGAGAAAAACACTAATGAGCATTAACGTTCACCAAAAACATGCTAATATTGATGGCTGACTTTGAAAGGTAACATTTTGTTTTATGATGTGACTGCACATCCACACACAACACATGTCAAGCTCCTCAGGTTATGTCTCGGGCTATCTGGTAAATGTGTTCTGGCTGCTCATTTACCTCATTAGCTTTATTAGCTCAGTAATTGAAATTCATCAGAAATTCTTGTCCATGCACTACCCTCAACACCCCCCGCCCCCCACTTCTCCATCCCCTGCCGATGTCAGTGCGTTTTCAGCACCTGCTCAGGCTTCATTAAAGGCGGTCCTCACTGGGCCCTCGCGCACCACCAAGAGACAGAGTATTAGTCACTGAGATAATCAACCTCAACACACCGACGCTAATTCTCTTCAAGAACTGTGCTACTTGGCGTCTTATCGCAGAAGATAAATACATTTTCACAGCTCATCTCAAACTATGACATGACATGAGCACCGTTTTGTTGTAATTGTCTCTATTATGATAATGGCGTGTGAAATCCATCCATCCGCACCAAGCATGTCAGATGTAGCTCACGTGCCAACCCACTGATTTTGAGACAACTTTCAATGAAGTTCTTCATCCGAAAAGAAGCCAACCTGCTTCACTCCATCTGGCCGGCGATCACAGATGAACCTTTACACTCTGGCTCAGGCTAATGAGCAAATCCCATCATTATTTATTTATATACATATGTATTTTTTTAATCTGAGAAAGCTTATGTGATGTGACTTTTGGTACAATGTGTGCAAAATCATACTTGTCGCCAAATGTTATGTCATCTAAGTAACTGTAAGGACAAAGTACAGCACTAAAATGGTAAAAGGCTGATCTTTTGCACTGTGTAGAGTTGTTTGAAAAGCTATACCTCTCCAACAGGGGTGTCAAACTCATTTCTGCCGCAGGCCACTTTGGAGGGTCGTTATGACCGGGAAACCACAAAATATTTAATCGTGTCATTGCATTATTATTTGCAAGCAACAAATGAATGGCTTACTAATCAGGTAAACTACAATAGTTTATTCAATTATTTTTCAAGTGAGTGTAAGGAGGGTAACAAAATGATTGCAAAAATCTCAGCATTCGTCATTGATTGATATGATTGGATGGCAACTGGTTCAGGTTGTACCCCGACTACTGTCCGATGAAGGCTTGGATAGGCTCCGGCACTCCTGCGACCCTCATGAAGATAAGCGGATTAGAAAATGGATGGATGGATGGATTTATTACACGTGACAATTTGACATTTCGGTACAGATTTTAGCAAGGATCTTGCAAGTTCATGATTTACTCTCATGGGCCACATAAAATGATTTGGCGAGCCGCATCTGGCCCGGGGGTCTTGAGTTTGACACAGTGCTCTATAAAGATAATATGACTTTCGTTTTGATTGACAAAGTCTAAATGGCATTTCTGTTCTTCTAAATTAGGTTTCCAAAATGTGACGAAGGATGATACAATGCACACCCTGTACCATGTTGCAGGAAGCCGGAGCCTAGCCTAGCTGACTACACTACACTCTAGATTGATCGCCAGTCAGTCGCAAGGCAACTTTCGAGACAGACAACCATTTCCTCTCACATTCCAAACATATAACACCATCACTGAGTGGAAACTGATTCCACTCTGGCTGTACTGAAGTGAAGTAAATGTACTGCTATGCTATCAATGACTTAAAGCTTCTGTATGTACAAGTAGTCTCAAAGCTGTTAGCAAGATTTGAATGTAGCCACACTTCACTCATCCCTCCCCCTTTGCATCTCTGCTTAAAGAACCCCCCCCCCCATCTTTCTGATGCGTGGCGTTACACTAAAGCATTTACGTGCTAGCATTTCTTATTCTTGATGGAGTATTGGCAAACACAATGTATCGGTTTGACATTATATATGTTTTTGTTTTTTTTTTTTTTAGCAATGTACAATCTATGAGAGGCGATCAACTGACATGATGACCTGATGTGAACGATGACCTCGGCGCCGGTGGTTGCAGCCGTCCACGCCTTAAACATGACCGTTACATCCCTTGACATGAGGTAGAGAGCTTTCCAATTCCTTCTTTTAAAATGTTGTTTCTAACCGGAGTTAAATAACCTGCCAAGAAACTACAATCGTCTTGTTTGCTAGATCATCTGTGTCCCCATAAATCGTGTGTGAGCGTGGCACAAGTTTGAGGCATCCCTCGGTCGCGGTCTCTCTCTCTCTCTCTCTCTCTCTCTAAAGTCTCTGATTGATTGGTTCATTTAATGCACGCCGTGATAAGTTTGGAAATAATAATTAAAAATAAAATGGAAGCATGAAATGAGGCCAAAAAGGCATGATCCCTCACCCCCAAAAACATTTTAAAAATATTTACTGTCAGGTGGTGCAAGTTGTATACCGGTATTTATTTATTTATTTATTTACTTGGAATGCAAACTCCACCTTTAACCACCATAAATAACATAAATAACTCTCTGAACGAGTCAGTGTGTTTATATCCTCTCATGCATTTTTATTTCTGCGGCCACCAAAAATGAAAGGCTAAAGTTTTGTTTTTTTTTTGTTTGAAAATGTTTGTATCAAACGTCTCAAACTTTTTTCACCCCACTTGATTATTGTCTGCACATTTGTCATAAACCGCCTGGACTCCACTTATCTTGGAGGACAAACCCTCGATGGCATCTGAGTATTTTTCGGAGCTTGGATATTCAGCGCTTGGCCAAATTCCCTCTTTAGATGTTTATCTTTTTTAATATGGCTTCTCTCTTCGCCACACTGGCCAAGAGTCTTCTTCTATCAGCGATCATGTTAGAGTAGCTCTCTGAGACCGAGCAGCACGTAAAGTGGCCCTAAAATACATCAAACACCCTCTAATGGGCAGAGGCTGCTCCCAGGCCTTGAAATATAGCTCTGATATCAGTCCTGTAAATGGCTGGCCTCTGTGACATATTTCATCCAGGAGAATTAGTCCTGTTTAGCAGCCGCTGTTATATAGCAGTTGTCCTCCGCGGAACTCGGTCTAGCACAATATGGCTGTTTGATTGACGACTTCTAAGAGTCCCCTCCTCCATTTATTTCAGTTGGATAACAGCACTAAATAGTGAATACAGTAAGGTGCAGGGCTGAATATTTCAGTCGGTGATTTGGCTTTTCTCTCTGCCTCTGGTTGAACTTGACTGCAGAGAAGTGATGGTGCACGCTTACCGGTTTAAATCAATCTAAGCCGATTAAGCACAAATCAGAAAAGGGTTGGAAAGTGGTGACTCCGCTCTAATCACGTTTTTGTTTGTCTGTCTCGTTAATCGAGTGGTTCAAAGGCCTTGTTGGTGCTATCCTGCATTGCTCCAGTGGGAATGAACGTAGACAAGTTGCTCTGATAAGCAGTTGTCTTCATTCAAAGTGCCGCATATCGAAGCAGGAGTACAGAGAATTACATGTATCTGGGGGAGAATAAAAAACATAACACAAAATCCTGACCCTTTTGATTCATGTCATGATTCATAACCGAATTAGGCATTGTGTTCAGATGCAGTAGTATGTACACTGACTGGCCGTTATATTAGGTACACTTGAATACACCTTAACCCTTCTGTGCCAAAACATCCCAAAATAGGAGTATTGACAAACAAACAAAAATAGATCTTCATGATTTATTAACATGTTGAAGGCGCTAACTTGTCCATATTGAATATTCCAAATTCAATATTTTTTTTTTATTTATATGCAGATGATAGTTACTTATGCCCATAGCACAATACTGCTTTTTATTGCTTTTATTGTCCATAGAGGGCACCAACCTAAATAAGTAAATAGAAACTATGTATGTACGGATAGGTCTGACGCCACTGAACATTTTGAGTGGTCGCAAGAAAAAAATATTTACATATGACTTTGATATTAAACTTTAAAGCAACCATTCCAGTATGGAGCCTTTTTTCCGATGTGTTGTTAAAAAAAGTCAACGCAGAAGGGAATCATCAACAAACTTTTTACCGAGCGCCACACTATTTTTGGGCGAGTCAGATTAAACCCTTCCATAAGGATTGTTTTGAGCAAAATGTATGGCCCAGAAAATGTCGGTTTGACTTTATAGTGGAAAAAAAGACAGCATGCAAAAATAAAGATGTTAAATATGAAATAATAATTTAAAAGTATTACATCATGAATATACAGAGCCAGTGCCAGTGCCATGGTGTCCCAAGAGGGTTACTACCCAAAAGGCTTCATTTACTGATTTTCTTTATCTTTGTAAGGGCTGAAGTAAATGTTCAATTATTCTTTAGTGTTTATATGCGTTTTCTTGTTAGATAAGGGCTCACCAGCATAGTTGCTACCCATGGCCGGCAGGGCACCAGCTGTTTTAAAAATAACTCCTCATTGGGGGAACATTGGGATCTCCTGAGCATTTTTTTCAGAAGGGATCATTTGAAAATGTAAACAATTAGAGAGATTGATTGAAATCCAATGTTGCGTTTTTATAATTGACGGTTTTCTACCTTGTTAAAATAATTCTTTTATCAATTTTGAGATATCGTCATCATGTATCAGTGTCTTCACATTGATGAATTTCAATATTTAATAATAGCCTAAAGGTATCAAGAGTGGATCAAACTTGTAGCCCTTCACATTGAGCTCTCAATTTCATAACAGTGGTGGCCCATGTGTTACATTGTAAAAGTTTAGCTAATGTAGTCTCCATTTCGGCTTCTTGGTACGAACACTGTCAAACGTGTAAAACGGAACATCAAATGTGCCTGACAAAGTGTGATCTAAGAATTAAGAGAAACAGTGCCTTTCGACCAGTTTTCCGTGTTCTTATCTGGATGAATGAGAAGCTGTCAAATTTTCCGCTATGTCAACTGAGAGAACGCCAGAGGAGAAGATTCTCCTATGTTGTCAAGTTTACCTCCACTTGACCCCGTGTTTCAGTCTTGTTAAGACGCGCACATTCAAAAAAAGCAAAATAAGAGAGGCAAGGGGCATGTTGTTGTTCTCATAATTCACAGTTGTTGCGATTGCCGTATGTTACTAATCAGCAAAATATCAAATGACGATTTCATGCTGAAGAAAAGCGCGGAAACAGATTTTTTTTTGGGGGGGGATACAATTTTGCGGTTTTTACCATCTTTCCAACTTTTAATTTTAACATCAACCTCTATAAAACACGAACGAAAAGTTAACATTTCAACATTATGTGATGTTGTTGCAGTGAAAGAGCAGCAAATCTGTAGCGCATTCGAGCTTGACACTGGCCAAATGAAAAATGCCAAATGTGGTCACTTTGTAGGTTTGACATATTGGCAAAGGATTTGAAAAACTCCATACCAAGTGAACGCTACAGTTGTTTATCCGCGGCACGTTTTATTACTGAGGATGATTCTGTCTGTTCTGTTAGAGAGCGGCGTTAAGAAGTGATCATAACGCCGAACAATCCTGCCACAAGTTAATACCCGCAGCGGGGATATTTGTACTTAATCCCTGTTATGAGAAAAGGAAAATAAGACCTTACAGTTCCCTGCAGCTCTGCTCTGACTTTATTATTCTTTAGTACTTTAATCTACATGTATCTTATCTTTTGCCTTTATTAAATGCTGGTTCTGTCTCATTCACTGGATCTTAAATATCCTCGGTCTCGTGGGCATCAGCTTGACTGCGCATCGGAAATGAAGAAGGAAACTTTGGAGCTGTATTTGAAGTGTGACTCCCAGGAGTGACCCCTCTGCCTTAATAGCTCACAATTAAATTCCCCTGTTCCTTTTCTTCTTCTTTTTTTCTCCTTACATTTTTATTTTTTATTTCAAACCTGGCTGAAGCAAGTCTTGTAAAATGTTTCCTCTGAGCCAACAATTTAAATGCGGATTGAATTTGAAAACAAATGACAAAATGAGTTGCTTTTTCATTTTTCAATTGCAATTTGCAAATAGAAAGGATATGTTCAAATGTGTTTAATATAATAATCAGAATCATCTTTATTGGCCAAGTACGTAGAACACACAAGGAATTTGTCTCCGGTAGTACAGGCTACACTAGTATCATCAGTAACAAGCAACTACGAGAAACAAGGACATGACAAATAAGTATGGAAAGACATTCTGTAATGTAAGGGTACCGTTGCGGTAGTACCACCCAATGACAGTTGTGAGACAATGTGCAAAGTATCAAGCAGAGCTAAAGTGATCAGTGGTAGAATACAATACTATAATAGTTGTGCAGTTTTAAAGTGACCAGTAGCAGTTTGCAGAGCAAGTTTATGTGTAATTGTACAGAGGTCCTTGAACGCTTTAAAATGTCTGGTCCTGTGGAATAGAGATCAGTGACAATAGTTCAAGTAAGTACAGAGCTGGAGCAACAATGATTATTGCGGTAATGCTGTACCACAGGGGTGTACAAAATTGCAAAGAGCCACTATACAGGTAGATTTGGGTTACTGTTTAGGGAATTAATGGCTCGAGGGAAGAAGCTTTTTGAATGTTGGATTTGGTAGCGCTTGCCTGAGGGGAGTAGCTGGAAAAGGTGGTGGGCAGGGTGTGGGGGGTCCAGTAGGAATTTCCATGCCCTTGTCTTGGTTCTTGCGGTGCGCAAGTCCTCAAGAGTGGGTAGGGCGGTGCCAATGATTTTTTTCCGCAGTCTTAACTGTCAGTTGCAGTCGGATTTTGTCCTTTTTTTGTGACGGCCCCAAACCAAACCGTGATGGAAGAACACAGGATTGATTCGATGACTGCTGTGGAGAACTGTCTGAGCATCTCCTGTAGCAGGCCATGCTTCCTCTGCAGCCTCAGGAAGTACATCCTCTGCTGGGCTTTTTTCAGTTTCAGATACTTGACCTTATTTATCTCAGTGTGCTTCTGTGCTGCAGTTTGAAGAAAATCTTGATTGATTAACAGTTGCCACTCTACACCTTTCTTACATTGGTTGCCGGGCTCTGCCGATATTTGTGCCTCACAAGATTCAATTGGACTTGCAATCGATGCAGGTATTGATGGCTGTCAAATAAAACCCATTATGGGGAACAGATCTAATTCTTCATTTGGAATTGATTTCATTTTCAATGACCCATGCACGTTCAGTGGAGCACACAAGCACCACAGTGACGTTGCGCCAGGGAGACGTTATTCATCACCTACAAAATGTCCCATCCTCGCACCCTAATAAAAAGCAGAGTAATGGCACTTCTGTGGGTGCTGTCACCTCAACACTGCTTCATAAAGGATGACACAATTATATTTTACCAGCTCACCAAAAGTGCTGACATGAAAATCCAATATATGAATGCGTTGGTATCTCTGAATCCCGACATTGGACGACATGCGTGAGGTTGCTTTGGGATATTCCTCAACAAATTTTCACAAGTGACATGAAAGCTTTTCAAAGAGGCGATGGCAATTTTATTTGAGATAGATACTGTCACTGGGGCAGTACCCCACCAGATCCACAGCATGGGGCTGTGATTTATATCGGTATTTGTTTTATATGTGAAGTATATTTTGCAAAGCGACTTATTTACGTGAAAAATATCAGAACCTTACCTTATAGATCCAGGTCACCCGTGACCCGAGTAAGGATAAGCGCTATCTAAAATGAATGGATAACTAGAAAAAAAAGGAACAGCTAAATTATGCATGCTGTCTGCCTAAAAATGTTGACATTTGGCCGACAACAACTCCACGTGGATCTTGAAGGAACTACAACAAACTAAATGTAATGCTGTGGTGAAATAAAACCAGCAATTGGAATTTGTTGGACACACTCAGACCCGTCGGAGTTGTCTGTTGCTTGTTGTGGAAGTTGTTGTGCACATTCAAAAGGAACAGAAAGAAAAGCTGTCTGCGTTGTATGCACATCACGGATGCGTGTGAATAAAATGATATTGTTGGGAAATATTACAACTGGCGAGCCATTCAACTCAGGTACCTGGTAATAATAATAATTTGGAATATGTTTCAAGCAGAAAGTAGTCCTCTCAAAGTACTGCTACCTTTATTTTATAATTCTTGGCTACTCTACAGGTGGCCCGGTAGTCAAGTGGTCGTTTGCATCGACCTCACAGTGCAGAGGTCGTGGGTTCAATCCCGGCTCCGGCCTTCCTTTGTGGAGTTCACATGTTCTCCTCGGGCCTGCGTGGGTTTTTTCCGGGAACTCTGGTTCCCTCCCAGATTCTAAAAATGTGCGTGGCAGGTCAATGGATCACTCTAAATTGTCCCGAGGTGTGAGTGTGAGCGCAGATGGTTGTTCATCTCTGTGTGCCCTGCGATTGGCTGGCAACCGATTCAGGGTGTCCCCTGCCTACTTCCCGCTGACAGCTGGGTCAGGCTCCAGCATCCCCCCGCGACTCTTGAATGGATGGCTACTCTCTACGCACACTCGCATGCAAAAGAAAATCTTTAAATCAGATTCAGTAAGAGTTTCCTAGTACAACACCTCTGAGAGTAATAGTACATCGGTAGCGTCATGCTCCTATACGTCATGTGTAACATCGTGTATTTTTTCTTAGCTTAAGTGCCGATGGTATAACCAGCCAAATGTGCACATTTCCATTCCCATATACAGACGCTTTTGCCTCGAAGCAAACAGCATTCTAATGCCGCATTAGCATCACACGGTCAACTTGGGGCCTTTTTTTTTTTTTTTTGTCTCAAGTATGATGGATGATAGCATTAGAAGAGGACCTAAACCTGAAATCTTGCTTATTCGGAGACAGTCAAAGTGACGGCGCAGACAGCCGAGCACCAATGTCCTGCTGCTTGTTGCTTTCCGCTAGCAGAATATGACAGCATCTTAGCGGACGGCGACGTGATTCTTTTTTTTTTTCGTTATTATTCCTTTGAGAGACACATCTGGCCTTGGATAATCTCTCCTTAGTCTTTTCCTGTGTAATACATGCAAAGCCCTGCCTCATGTAATTCCCCGGCTGTTCTTTTTTTCACCCTTGGCGAGGTCAAAGACATCACTTAAGGACGATGAAGTATATCAACATGTCGACATAGTTTCCATTGTTTTCAATTCGTCCCTCGCTACAAAATACATTGAGACACTGCCGCAGTTGCATATTCATTTCAGCAAAATCATGTCCAAATGTTTCTGGTGAGCAAAGGAGAAAACCACTTTCTCCTTTTATTAATTTTTTCCCCCCAAGAATTAATTTACATTCTTGATGACAGAGCAAGTAACGCGTTGAGTCTCGATGTCATAGTAATGGTTTGGGGAAGTAAATCAGGAGCAGATTGAGACTGAATAACATGCAATGTTAATGGTAATGGAATGTGGAGCCTGTAGCCGAAATGCGTCGCGCCTGACAAATATAATGTACCTGCAGTGCCTCACTTGTTTATTTATTAACAAAGGAATTGTCTGCTTCACTTTGCTATCACTGAGGCTTGACAGCTGCAGACTCCAGGTGATGCATGAGCCAATATGTGGACTGGGGAGAGCTCAACATCGCACATCAATATGAAAATCAGTTTCTGGCTGAAATAGCTCAGGGCAGTACATCCAGCTCCAAAAAGTGACTAATCTTTGGGTCATAAACCCTGCACAAGATGCCTGGGGTCTTTTTTCGAGAGACAGCATTCAGAAATGCCATCATTTTCCATTCCACAAGCCAAGGACCTCACTCCTTGCATTAGCAGATTTCTTTTAATAGTGTGTGAAATAGCAAGGTTGCCAGAAGAGCAAATAAAAGTGGGGAGGAAGAGGAAAAGTCTAAGGTGACCTTAGTCTCTGGAGCACCAGATTAAAAACTTCAAATGCTCTGCCAGAGGCTCTGCGAAAGAAACAAAAAGACCACAGGCACAATGTGACAGTGGATGAAGGTGGTTGCCAAATATCTTCTTCTTACAGAAAGGGATTAGACATTTCATAAGGCACTGGTAGTCCCATTGGTGCGTATATTAGTTTGCATAAAATTGTCCAAATCTGTACTGTGTGCGTGCGCGTATGTGTTCATACTTTGGCTCAGTTTAAGTCTTTCCACTTAACACTTGTGAGGAACTCTTGTCAAGTTCAACTTTATTTCTCTCTTCATCCCTCTCGCTCTCTCCTTCTCTTTATTTCTACATGTACATGGAATTTAGGCTCCATGTATATCAAATATACAACATTAATAGATAACATGTGGGACACATGATGGTCAAGGCGTTTTGGCATTTACTTGAAAACCTTTTCTGAGAAATAATTATTACCTTTTGAATGAGGGCAAATGCCAATAATTGTGAATGGTCATATGAGCAAAAATTATTCATTCATCCGTTTTCCGATCCGCTTTTCCCCACAAGGGTCGCTGGAGCCTATCCCAGCTGTCTTCAGGCAGTAGGCGGGGGACACCCTAAACCGGTTGCCAGCCAATCGCAGGGCACACAGAGACGAACAACCATCCGCGTTCACACTCACTCCTAGGGACAATTTAAGAGTGAGCCATTAACCTGCCACGCACTTTTTTGGAATGTGGGAGGAAACCGGAGCACCCGAAGAAAACCCACGCAGGCCAAGGGAGAACATGCAAACTCCAAACAGGGAGGCCGGAGCTGGAATTGAACCCGGTACCTCTGCGCTGTGAGGTCGACGCGCTAACCACTCGTCCACCGGGCCGCTGTTGGAAAATGTATTGCTGTTTCAAATGAAATTCAATGGGGTATATTTTTACCATTCATGATCAAATGATATGAAAATGACCCTTACTGTATGCATTATGGTTAGCATTTCAGCCTCACAGGGGAGAGATTCTCGATTTTAATCTCAAATTCCAAAACATTGCATTTTAGGTGAACTGAATACGGCCCCTCGGTGTAAATGTGAGTGTAAACGGACTTGCTCGTCTATATTTTATATTTCATGCGTGTGCTTGTACCTTATGTCTCACCGAGGCTGTTGCTGACCCATCAAGCAGTGTAGCACTTGAATGGATATTATTTCTTTATAACCATGTTTGTTGCATTCTGGGTTGTTTTTTTTTTTTTTTTTTTCTGCTCGTATAAGCATGTCGTCACTTTTGGAACCTTGTTCATGATTGGTGAATAATCATTCCACCCTCTCCAATGGCTTGATAATCACTCGGCTCACTTAATTACAGACTCGGCTTCCCAGAAAGAAAATAGCAAGGAAAGATTTCACTCAAGAGGGAAGTGAGACAATGGCTCTCCAAATCCTTGAATGGATTTCTATCTCCAAAGCTCCTGGTGGAGACAATTTGAACTGTAGCATTGCCGGGTGCTTTAATTACTCTTCAATGACTTGAGTTGCAGTCCTTGACCTAGTTTAGATTTCTTATCAAGGACACCCATGCTCAAGAAAAAAAGATTACTTTTTAAACTTTGGGAGGAGGGTAAGGCAGAAAAGATATGCTGTTGCAGAAATGCACAGAAATAAGTGGACACAGCCCCGAGCCATTTGGAAAGCAATAGTCCATTCTATATGATCTGGCGTTGGGTTGGCATCGTCGCAGCCCTTAAATTCCCTTTCCTGAACCAGATGGCTACGGAATTGCACTTTCTCTTTTAATCCAAAGGCATGGACTTCCACAGGCTTGGGGAAATCTTTTTGGGATTGGCATTTTGGATTTATTTGTACAGAGGAGAAATTCAGTCGCCCTGGGGGCGAGTTTGTCATAGATTCTCCTGAGTCCTCGTGTTGACCGTGTGAAAAATGCAAAAAGAAAATCTTAAACTTCTGCAGTTAGGAGTACAAATACTAAATAAAAATAAATCTAAGGTAAACATGCATTCACCAGTCATTATGTGCATAGCTAATAATCCAATGCAAGAACTGGAAAATTCAGACTTTGCATTCGAGATATGAGCCGTTGTTAAGACTTTTTTTTTTTTTTGCTAGCGCTCTGTGAGTCAGTGAACTCAACTCACTTTACAAAGAAGAGCTGCTCTAAATTGGAGTTTACTGTCAAACGAAACAAAACAGAATTGCAATGAATGAATTTAAAATGGAAGTCAAGTGAGAAACTGTCTGTGCAGTTTGTTCAATGTGCACCCAATAGTAGTCGAAACACAGTATTCTAATTAATATGACTTTGGTGGAATTAGAAGTAAGCAGATGAATGCAACTCTTTTCATCCATGTCAGGGAACGGCCATTTTCACATTATGCTGCCCTCTGCTGTCCACTGGAATTGACGTCTAATTCCCTTTGGGCTGACATTGTGAACGACCTGTTTCTGGGTTTTATTGTGCAATGTTCGCAATGTGTAGTTTGTAGAGGTGTGCAACTGCAATACATCATACTTGCCAGCCTTTTTTTATATGTATAAATGTATAGTTACATTTCAATATGGTTAAAGTATAAAATAAATAAGATGCAATGTAATTAAAATTTAAATTCATGTACACAGTTGGGATTGGACAGACCTTTTTTTTTTTGGTCCTTCTGCCATTATCCCAGAATAAAAGAAATGTCCGGTGGGTAACCAGTGCTCTTTCCAAATTGTGCATGCAACATCAAGCAATGCACTTAAAGGTTAATTGGAAAAATTATCTGTTGAGCGGAAAACAAATGGTGCCGGAGTCCCCCTGCTGGCAGACGAGTTAATCTATGGCAGGTCCCCTCGTCGCTCCACCTGCGATCCATCTCCGTCACTCTGCTGACAGTCCCTGCAGGCTCCTGAAAGGATATGCCTCATCGCACCACTGTGACTAGCCTGCTAATGAATACAGAGGAGCCCAGGACATCCAGACGCGCACAAAATGCTTGGGCCGCTTAGATGATTCTCTGGCCGGATGTTGGCTCAAATGAAGCAGAACATGGCCCCTAGACCGGGAGCCCAGACAGTGATGGGTCGGATGTTTGAAGATCATTCAATGAACCACAACAGACCCAATGGAGAAAGGTTTATTATGGCAAATGCAATAGGTGGGGGTTCAGTCTGCATGAGGTTTGTAGTACAAAGAAGAGGCCACAAATAATGACCCTCGAGCGAGTCAGCTGTCAGTCCCAAGGAACTCGGAAGCACATGTTTTCCCTTAAAGCAGTGGTTATAGTTTTACCAAAGGTAATATTAACACAACAACAACAAAAATTCCACATCTGTGAATGTGTTTTCACTTGTCTTTAAAGTAAAGCGAAGTGAATGCAGAAAAGGGTGTACTGTGTTTATTTGAAGGACAGTTCTAGCGGTAAATGGAGAAAGACCATGTTGAAAATGTGATTTTGTTTGTAATTTAGCTTAGTCATTAAACAGGACTGGCCGAAGACTAGTGAATGTAATTGCACGTTACACCGTCAAAATCATCAAACTCAAGATAGGGTTTGTTTTGCAAGGTTACTGTTGTCAACGGTGGATTTGCCAAAATGACCCGTTCCCATCCCAAACATTAGATTACTGTCTTAATTGTTCTCTCAAATTTGTATTTTACAATTTAATTTGTTCCCACCTTTAGAATTTTGTTTGTAGGTCTGAGCCATTTTTGTATGGATCTCTTCTAACTTATCTATCCATCTATCCATTAATCACAAACTCATACAGGATCAAACACTTCATATACTTACCCTAACAATGACTTTGTAATTTGTATTTGATCTCTTAAATGTGTATTTGTTTCCGCTGTATATTTGATTATGTCTCAAGGAGACAAAGATCAGGGCACTTGATGCTTACAAATACACAACGTCTGACTTGCTAAGCATTGGAGGGTTCATCCATCAAGGTGATCGTTACAAATAGAAATTGCAAATAGGCTGTTTAATGCTTACAATCCGTTGGCATGTTTCACATCCTTTCATTAGCACAAATAGTGAAATGAGAATATGAACAGATACTGGATTGTCAGACCATATTTATCATCTAGGGAGGAAATGAAAGAGCTCAGTGGTTCATATGTTGTAAGACCTTTTAAAACAGTTCATCACTTATTCCTAATAAGATGCATTGTTAGTATTAGGGAGGTTCTGATCAGGGTTGTATGCTGCCGATTCCGTTCATCCATGGTTCTTCATTGCCATTATTTCTAACGCTCATTACAAAACACAGGGAGTATAATTTGAGTGAAGAGAAAGCCATATGTTGGCAAGTAGCGTCAACGAAGTGAAAACCACGGGGAAGCTCTTTACCTGCAGGCATCATTGGTACACTTCACTCGGTCACTCTCACAAAAACATTTGGTGCTTGCGATTATTATGACTAGATGAATAAGGAGATAAATATTGATCAAGGTATCTTCTGGATACATTTCTGTTGCTTGTGTGTGTTCTGATCAGTTGTTATACATTTTTCATTTCGGCTGAAGGATCTGAGTCTGACACACAATGCACTCTAAAAATAGTTGAGTTATTTCATTAACGCCGTTTTTGGATTGGTTGTGTTGGGATTAAATCCTTAGTTATTTCCAGGAAACAAACAAAGAATTTAACATAAATACACGAAGGGAAACAATGGACGTATAGCCTGAAGATGGAGCTGTATTACCTGGAAGGAGGTTAATAGTAGTACTGTAGAAGTTGTGTTGTTGCTCAGTATACAGAGAGTTTGCATTTGAGATATAGGGCGAACATATAACTTAAGGTTTACACGGATAACAACACTTGGTTAACCGGCTGCATGAATGACTGTTAAAAGTGCCTTGTGAGGGGCAGTATGCAATTTTCAAAGTTTTTTTTTTTTTCAAATAAAGTATCTTAATTGATAAGAATAAAACCCATTTCCATCACCCTTGGTAACAGCAAGTACTGAAATGTAAGTACGAAAGTGGTATCAATCCCAAGAAAACTCTCAAATGTAATTGTAGAGTCAGAAAAGCTTCAGTTCAAGTGATTTTCTTCCCATGAGGTACAATCTTCACTAATGTATCCCATACAGCCCATAATTACTGGACTGTAAGGTAACTCGTGTAAACTTCAGAAACCAAAATGGTGCCACTTTGGAGAGCCTATCACAATGGCAAGCCGTCGTACATTTTCTGTCAGTGTAACATTGCAGAAAATAAGTGAAGTCAATGTCTGCATATAGGGCCTCAAATGCACTTAATCTATGCCATGTGTTCAGTGGCTTTTGATTGCGGCGGTAACTCCTCCGAAGCATCGGCGGAAAAAAAAGTTAATAGAGCGTTGAGTTGGTCATAATGCAGTATGGCAGTATGTTTTATCAGTTTGGTCCATAATCATTGTCCTATGCGTGATAACAGCCACTTCATTTAGTTCCACGTTGAGTTTTGATAGCGCTCATTCACTGTGATCCTCAAATCACATCATATTATATGGAACATGCGGACTTGTCTCGGGCGTGATGGCACTGGGGTGTGAAATCATGTCCCCCTTCATCAAAAGAGTTACGATCAGTCAAGATGGGCTCGTAACAAATAGCCAGCTTTGCGCTTTTATCAGCGATGCCGTGACCCTCAATACTGTGACCTCATCATTAATATGGGAAGGCCGGATGATAGATCAAACGCATGGTTCAGTGGAGCATCCCTGGGCCAGAGCTGGCCTTGAATCGTTCATCACACCATCCCCGTGGGGTCTTTACGACAGTCCAGGGAGAGAGAGAGAGGACGCTCTCGAGACTGTCAAATTTGTTTTACTGCTTTTGATAATGGACCTCTTCAAAGTTGATGTGAGCAAAGGAATTTCTGCGCCACAATGACATTCCCTCGTGTTAATACAAGTGGACTTTTATTCAGTCATGGTCAGGCTCGAGTCACATCGAAAACATTGATCAAACGGTCTGGGTTGTCGTGTCAAAATTATTAAAAGGAACAGGACAGCGAGTGACTCGACCAGTTACCTCACACCTCAGAAATGGCGATTAATTGGATTTTGGTTGGTTTCAGGTGATTTCAAAATGATTACCGTAGCACTGCAATAGTGTCCGGTACCATCCTGTGATTGGGTGAGTTGACAATTTGAAAACCTAGTTGGACATTCGGTAATGTGGGGCATCGGTGCACTCCTTAACTGACTATTACTAGTGTATTTATTTATGTCCACAGTTGAAGGACGCAAATGGTTTGGTTGATACGCTTTGGTCTGTGACCACGCTTCCTGAAAAATATGGCCTATGATACCCTAGAATTGTAAACATCACTAGGCTGTTTGATTTTTTGCTTTGAAATGTCATTATAATGGCCCAAATAAAACACACATCAATTGTGATGCAAAACAGGGTGTTTATAGTGTTTCAGATTATGATGATGCAAGAATAGCATATCGAAATTGTTAATCAGTCATTAGCCTTTCGATCTCTCTTGGTCAGGAACCAATATAATACTGCATGTCAACTCTCTTTGGAATGGTGTTCTATAACGGTATATATAACTGTTGCATTTTGCATGAGGATAGTAAAACTAGCAACACGCACCCGATCTGAAGGTGCGCCTCACAACTCCTGTAACAACGCAGGCAGTCACTTAATGAGCCACGTGTGAGTAACTTGCTGGTTGTGCAGGGCAAGTGTCACATATGGAAAGCCACCCTTGTTCACCCATTTCATTTTTGTACCAAGAGTGATTTTGCCTCCATTCTAAGCATGATATGATTAAGGAAATCACACACAGATCAGGATAAGACTCAAATGTATCACACATTGGGAGCACGATACAATGGAAGCAGTGACATCATTTCCAGGATTACTCACAATGTGTCTTCCAGCAGCTTTTGTAATGTAATAATTATAGACACCAATCTCCAAGGGACAATTTCACTTTGCGGTCTTGCTTTTCCTTTTCCACGCATTACATACGCCCAATGTAATTTACGC
>CAAKHF010022207.1:0-17013 GCA_901007745.1 Hippocampus kuda | reverse complement strand
GCTCCGGTTTCCTCCCACATTCCAAAAACATGCATGGCAGGCGGATTGAACACTCTAAATTGTCCCTAGGTGTGAGTGTGGGCGTGAATGGTTGTTCGTCTCTGTGTGCCCTGCGATTGGCTGGCGACCGGTTCAGGGTGTCCTAATTCCTCTGTCGTGGAAGCCCGCTGGTTGTTTAAATTTACTATTCTTCAGAGAGGAGATTATATTGCAGGCAGCGAGCTCAGGATTTTACATGTAATTAACAAGGAGGAGGAGGGGGGGGGACCTAATTCCAGCTGCAAAACCGGGAAATAATGCAACACGGACGCATTGCTTGTATTAAATCAGCCGCACGACCATTGCACATCTCATGTCCGTTTGGATCACGCAGGTGTGGTTTTGGTGGAAAATATGTGACCCCTTAGAATTTATGACCCTAGGGGGCGATGTTGCATTTGAGAGCTGGAGAGCAAAAGAGAAGCTGTTTTGGTCGAATTCTGCTGTATTGTGTGCACTATGATTCCATTTTTGGCACACCTTTTTAGTTTGAGATGGTGCAAATTTGAAAGACAGACGAAACCTTAAGTACTGCATTTCAGAACAGCCTTGATTTTGTAGAAATGTATTGGCTGTTATCCACTGTAATCTAGTTGTGTAAACCTACAGAAAGTAACGACTGTAGGCTAATTTTATGATGCATATCTTTGACCATCATTTTGAATGTGTAATTTATGATAGGGAAACCTTGTTTAATATTTTTCACGGATATGCACAAAGTCTGACAGGTGGCAGACTTTCTGGCATAAAACAAAGAGCAATGTGCAAATGCAATTTCAGATGCTAACTGAGGAGATTGAGTGACAGTAGCGAGAGAAGGCAGGAGAGGGATACATGGTGAAGTGAGGGTATCTTGGCCATGTTATCACAGTTCGCCAGCACGGGGGGTGGTCACACCTAAGACTCGGAGGACCTTCCCTCTCCAAGTAGCACATTTGTAATGTCAGGCTACCACAGTGCTGACTTGACGAGCACTTTTCGCTGGCCCACAGTGAGCTAACTTTCGAGCCTCAATGGGCTATCGCTGTTCATCACACAAGACAAAACAAAACAAAACAAAACAAAACTACATTGGACCTTCTTGGTGTTTGTTGGTTAGCAGGTTACTTGTTCATGCAGAGTAAGACGGACTTGACTCTCCCATTTGCATTTTGGGGGAAGGGGAACATAACCATGAAACAGCAAAGAGGGAAAATAAGGCAAGAATGACACTGTGTGTTGCCTAAAATGCATTCGATTTTTAGAGTTAACAATTTTAATGTAGTGCCACGGTGACGTAGTCTTTAGAACATCTGCCTGACTGATGGTCAGGACTCGAATCGGGGCTCCAGCTTTCCTGTGGATGCATTTCCCATCAAAAACATACGTGAGTTTCATGAAGGACTCTAAATTGTCCAATAAAAAATATCAAATGCTGCTTATCATTACGTGGGACTCTACCCGCTATTGATAAACATGAGGCTTTTCAAGAGGACCCATTCTGATCTGAGGATATCCAGTTTTGTGTGTTTTCATTGTGTCACTCGAACCACCCAGGGGAAATCCAACTGAAATTCTTCAAACAAATTTGCATAGGTTCATTAAAAAGCAATTTTAAAGGATATGTTACATTTTGTGTGGTTGCTGATGATTGAATGTTGTTCTGGTTTTTATGTGGAGGGGGACATAGTGCAACTTCATTATGTTTTTATGCAATGACAATAAAATGAGACTAATTAACCATTAGGTCTGCAGGTCACTTCTTGTTTCATGAAGGACAGGACTGAACTATTTGTGGCGCTTGGACAGGGTAAAAGTTTCATCCATCCATCCATTTTCCGAACCGCTTCATCCTCACTAGGGTCACGGGGAGTGCCGAAGCCTATCCCAGCCGTCTTCGGGCAGTAGGCGGGCGACACCCTGAATTGGTTGCCAGCCAATCGCAGGGCACACAGAGACAAACACCATCCGCGCCCACACTCATACCTAGGGACAATTTAGAGTGCTCAATCAGCCTGCCACGCATGTTTTTGGAATGTGGGAGGAAACCGGAGCACCGGAGAAAACCCACGCAGGCCCGGGGAGAACATGCTGTTAAGATTGGACAGGTAGGACTCAAGCATTTGCATCCTGGGCCAGAATGTACCATCAAAGTTGTATTTTGTGATTATTTTCTTATCCTATTTTGTGTGTTTTGTTTTTTGAAGCTGTGAAACATGGTTGTAGGGCAAGCCCAATTACAAATTCCCGTTTCACTCCAAAACAAGCAGCAGCTCCGTCGCCTCAGCAATTCATAGCCAACTTGATAATTTTTCTGAGCCATGATGCAAAGCTGCAAGTCAGTCCCATCCATGCATGAATTAGAGAAGCCAAGGAAGGTTATTGGGCCACATGCTTTTAAAAGTCCGAGGTGAAACAGTTTGATACCCTTCAAACTTGATGTAACAAGGATTAATAGGTGAATCTCCAAATTGTCCCTCGTGTGAGTGCGAGCGCGGATGGTTGTTCGTCTCTGTGTGCCCTGCGATTGGCTGGTAACCGGTTCAGGGTGTCCCCCGCCTACTGAACGAAGAAATCTGGGATAGGCTCCAGTAAACCCCCGCAACCCTCGTGAGGATAAAGAAGATCGGAAAATGGATGGAGGGATTTTATAGGTCAACAGTTGTAACAAACTAACCAACACAACTAGCAGGGTAAGGCAACTCCGATGAAATATCCCAAAATTCACGTCATCTGAAAATATACCTACTTTAACAAATCTGGAGGTTGAAATGGCAATATGGCTATCGGGATTTGTTTAGGGGGACAAATAGAAAGAGATCAAATATGCTTTCACTGGTGATCAAATTATTATGTCCAACACAAAACCTTTCTTGACAAAATAACTACATATGCATGATAGCTGATCTGATACGATGTATTTCATTCATAAATATGTGAACAGTGGCCATCAACCCTTCTGAATTATTATAGAGATTTTTAAAATCATCCACTGGGGTTACAGCTATGAGGGAGCACACGTACGATGTTCTCCCGTGTTGTTGAGAGACTCTAGTGCGTGACTAGTGCATCACATATAAAAGGAATGAAAGAAGCCACATTGATTGGCTGTGACTGAACTCTGCTGTGACCACTCCCACAGCGGTGCAGCCCTCCCACTTGTAGATCAGCCCGGCTTGCTCTCCTCCCGCATGCAGAGTAACACCATGAGGTGCTCAGGATTTATGTTGGTGATGAAAATAGAGCCTTCATACTGAAGGTAACACTCCTGACAGAATTTTTTGTTTTGATCTCATTCGATTGTAGACCGTGCCAAAACATGGTTGATGTGTATTTGGACCTGGATAATATGATCACAGATCTCATAAAGGGTTCATCGGCTGGCTACCACAGAGACAAAAAAATAAATAAATTGTCATCCTCCCTGTGTTTGTTTGTCAAAAGCATCCTGGCCTGATGAGGAAGATCAAAGCGGCCCAGCACAGACGGAGGCCCTTCAATTCCCACAACCGCTTGCCCGCTGATATTATTGATTTCAGCAAGATCCTCATCAGCCGGCAGGGGGCTGCGTGACGTCAGTCACCATTCAGCGTTTTAAGCACAGTTTTGTGTTATGCTCCACACACGGATGTACGAAGCAGTGTTTTTTTCCACATGAATGCTTGCATGGAGGCCCAGTTCTTAAGTAAGAGGAGCCTTTAGAGCAAGGCAGAGGTGGATTACATGGCTGCTCAGCCCAGAGTCACAGCCAGGGATCCAGTCAAAGTGGTCAGTTGTTGGCTCGTGCGGAGCGCCTTACAGCTGTAGTGAAGCTTAGTAAATAACTTTGACTCGAATTCAAAAGTTAATATGCTCTTGTGTACGTATCTTGACATTTTTTTCTCAATTGACCTTATGCCCATTATCACAGAGGTATCATCCTCTTAAGACATATACCAATAATCCTTTCCTTCATAAAATAACCTAATATTTGATTTTTGCACAAATAAAGGCAGGCAATCTTTAGCGACTGCACACAGGTTACATTCACAAAACGTGACAGATCGTTTGGTGATCCTTTTGTACTGAATGCTGAATTTTGTGCATGGTTCTTGCAACAAATCAGGACAAAGGGAGTGTGCTTGAGCTTTGACAACACATGTAAGCATACAACATAACCACATTTATAGCTGTCAGCATCAAGATTTGTTCTCATCCCTCCAAAATATGCTTCAAATTGAATTAGCAATAAAATTCACTCCTTAAAAACTAGCAACTTACTGAGTAGTCGTACTGTCGAAGAGAAAGTCTGTTTCATTTCAGCACTGTAGCACTGCCTCCTGGTGGCCAAGGTGGGCACACCAGAAGGAACAGCACACTCAATTGGATTGCAGCATTAAACCATGCCATTTTAGTTTGAATAGTCTTGTGAAAGCATTCAAAGAAAAATTCAACTACAATAAAAGAGAAAGTAGTTTCAGGTTGTTGTTTTTTTTCAGAGCTGTGTATGGGACATTTTCGTAAAGGTTTATCACTAATGGTAAAGAAAAATACAACTTTATTTCATTTTGAAACTCTATTCTTTTTCCTGATTTGAGTCATTCAATTTTTGGCTGCAAAAGGTAAACATTGTTTCTCAGAAGAAAAAAAAACACAATAAAGTTGTTTTCAAACTTTTAATGGCAAAATGTCTTTCCGTGTATTTTCCCAAACAACATTTCATGATCTGTACCCTGTTTTTGAAATGTTAATTACATTTTTGGGGATATTGAAAAGGATTTTTCAAACACAAATTCATCTTAGCCCTGCGATTCTCCCCGCCTCTCGACGCCCTAGTGAGGATAAAGCGGTTCGGAAGATGAATGAATGAATGAAATTCATCTTAGTCTTTTGAGAGTTCCTTTTTTTCCCCTATTCTATACCAAATGGTCTTTCTGTGACAATCAAGCCATCTTTACCATCAATTCCACTGGACCGAGCCTCATTATTTTGTTGCAGTCCACCAGATAGACTTTTGGTCTAAAGCTCCAGTATTTTTGCATTCATGCAACAGCAGTGCAAAATAGATGGTTTTATTTCGAAGAAATGTTTGAAAAATTTGGGAAAGTGTCAGAACAATTGCATCTTTTTACTGATATTTTAAATGTACAAGGTCAAGAATGTAAGGGGTTCTGACGATGCTTGTTGCGGAGTTTAAGGCAACAAATGTCAGTTGTACAACTCACATAGTTGCTCTGAAGCTGTTTGGCTTAATCAGTATGCAAGATGTGTATTTCAATGAAGCATCACCATTTACTCAATTTTTTAGCAACAGAGTAAAGATGTGGCAACATTTAGATCGTTAGCATTGTGATTTCTTTATATTGCATTCGACTGCCATATTTTTATTGATTATTCATTAGTGTCTCAATTCTAAATTGGGTGTCCTAAAAGGTGGGCATCAAAGGTATATGGTGAGGGCCCGAGGTGTGTACGGAATAGTTTTGTGCAGGATTGAAGAGACCTACCATGTTGCTTCGGCATGGGCGATGGCCATTAGGATCTCATATCAATTACATCTTCGTGACACAACACGCCGATGTTCGTCTCTGGTTGTCAAAGGGGAAAGGGAAAAAAGGGGTGTCATTCCCCCCAAAAATGAAGGAATCATCGCATGAAGCACAGCCGACGTGAAAACCGTTTACCTTTGAGTCCAGACAAACGAGCAGGGAAAAAGTCAAAATCCCAAAGGTGCGCACTGCCGAGCCGAGATCAAAGCGCGGAGACGGCTGATGGTGCATGAGAAGCTTCCATTGCGGAGGAAGAAAATGTATGACAGGCCCAAGTGTATACGCTTAGCAAAGACACCCTGAGAGAGGAGCACTTTTTTTCTGCCCTGCACAGTGCACCTGCATTTGTCAACAAGGTCCAACACAGCAGTGGAGCGTTTACAGGCTGGGCAAGTTTATTAGCCCACGCCAAGGAGATTGTTGTTATGATCAATTTGTTTGTGTGAAACTTCCTAACCACATGTTTTTATTTGTCAAGGTGGCTTGTTTTGATGGAGGCTTTGGATTCTAGCAAGAATGGGCAAATTCAGTATTGCTAAGAGTCTCACAAATTCCATAGGTACTGTGCTTGGATCAAATTTAGATTTAATTAAAAATTACAATTAAAAAGCCATCAGAAAATATTGTGTTAAGTCACAAATTTAAATCTGGATATAATTTAAATGCGGCCCGGTAGTCCAGTGGATAGCACGCCGACTTCACAGTGCAGAGGTACCGGGTCGATTCCAGCCCCGCGTACTGCCCGAAGACAGCTGGGATAGGCTCCAGCACCCCCCGCGACCCTAGTGAGGATGAAGCGGTTCGGAAGATGAATGAATGAATGAATGAATGAATGAATGAATAATTTAAATGTTGATATAGAACATAATTAATCCAATCAGAGTATAATTTCTTCCGTTTATAGGATTTGAATACAGTAAAACCAGAGACACCCCAACAAAATGTGATCCCCGCTTGCTTTCTGAGTTTGGTAATGTGACATTTGCAAGATGAGCCACGATTGGTCCTATATCTGAGCCCTGGGCTGCTGTGATGTCATTTTCAGTCCACAGCAAGTGGCATAACAGCCGCCCCTGGGATGTATATAAACGGGTGGATAATGATGCTTACTTCATATTTCACAAATGCAATATAAATTTGAATACCGTGTTTATACTAGTGGGGGTGCATAAAACTAATTGTATTTTTTTTTAACTTAATTTCCCATTTAATTTTAGCTAAAACAAACAAACATTTTACAACATATGAAGGCTGGGTTGTTTTCCTAACCCATTCCCTGGGTAGCTGTAGATTTTGAGCTGATTGGGTTACTTTTACCCAAGGTTGGGTTAATCATTTTGACCCAGCCAATTGGGTTGAAGTCTGGATTTGGGCAATCTGAAGAGCTGAAGCTGTCCGCCATTTTGGACACAGTTATGGTGCGTACTGAAGTTGAAGTCAGTTTAATGTAACATTCTTGGGAACTGTTGGTGATGGCTGGATGACTCAGTGGGTAACATTGCTGACTTTGTACATGGGGATTGGAATTCCAGAATTCCACAGAAGTGACTTACTGTGGCAACCCTGGTAGGGAAAATTGCTTCTTTTAGAAAATGTTGGTAGTGAACATTTTTTAAACCATATCTCTACTGGTAACCCATTTGTTGAAAGCTTTAACTCACCCATTATTGGATCAAAATCTTGACACAATGTGTGTCAGGTTTTGCGTGATGGTAGTAAGTTGGAGGACCCCAAAAAAGCAGGGGGGCAGGAGGAGCAGGGTGGACTGACCAAGATGTATTTAACCAAAAATACAAACAGGAGTACACCGGAGAAAAACAACTGAAGTGCTCGAACCAAGTCCTGGAAATCACAAGGAAGCAAAGACACAAAAAAACAAAAAAACCTGTGACAGGAGCATACAGACACTCATACTCACAATGACCCAACAAAGACTGACAGAACCCAGGCAACTAAATACAAGCAAAGTGACGAGACAACAAGAAACCCCTGGACAAGACACAAAGGGTAATAATTTCACAAGCAATCATGAACCCTCCATCATTTCTTGGCATTTCTTTTTTAATAGCCACTCAGCAGAGCAAAAACATACATGTGGCGAAGACTCGAACTTCTGCAAATGCCCCCAGCTGACTTAGCTCCACCTGGAATGCAAAGATCTTAAAACCGTCAAGATACTTCCCAGGAAGTATGAATTCGTGAGACCACTGACTACTTTCCTCTTAGCAAGGGCTTTAGCTGCGTCTTGTGGCATCTTTGCATTATCGAAAGAGCCCAGAAATACTCTCTGCAGATTTGTGGAGAATTTGTCAATAGCAAACTGTGAGAAGGTTCACTCAGATCTTTGCAAGAAATTCTCAATCAGGATGAAAGTTCTTATTGTGGGAATAAATAAGTGTTTCATTCACAAGCTAAAGCCATTAAGTGGCCATGCCAGTCTACAGAATCTGACCCAATAGAAGCAACATGAAACTTGCACTGTTTTCAACAAGAATAAAAATAAGAGTGGGGCAACTGATAGTGTGTGTGTATCATGTCAAGTCAATTAAAATATGAGTTTGCAAATCAATGGCGTTACCAGATAAGCTAACTGTTTGCCTAGCTTCTATTCTTCCTCTACGACTACTTTCTGTCTAGATGCCCAGTGGCACAATGCTTCCTCTCACAGGTCAATTGTCGTCCTATAGTAGACATCTGGTTTTGGTGAGGAGACATGATTGTCAGCGTTGAAATCATTGTGGTGTGCGCTGTGTACGCCACACATACAAATGCACACGTGCTGCTTTTGTTCAGCCGCACACACTAAAAAATGCTGGGTTGTTTTCCAAACCCACTCGTTGGGTAGCTGTGGTATTTGAGCAAATTGGCTTACCCAAGGTTGGGCCATTTGTTTTGACCCAGCAAATTGGGTTGAAGATTGGATTTGGGCAGATTGAGGATCTGAAGCTGGTTGACTTCTTGGACAGTTGTGAACGTATCGAAGTTAAAGTAAATGTAATGCAATATTAGTAGAAATGTTGCTTCCAAAATAGAATTATTTTGAACCACCACTATACACAGGTAACCAATTTTTTGGTGACTCATCAGTATGACTAGGCTCTAAAACAACTGGGTCAAAAATGGACCCATCGACTACTTTCTGTGTTGTTGTTGTTGTTGTTGTTTAATCAACAACACAAAAACATGGGCCATCCTGGATAAAACTCGTTTCATCAAAAATGACCCAATCTCTGAAATGTTTTTGATATAAAATGACCCAAATTCTGCGGTTGTTTTGTACAAGACAACCGAGAAAGTTAGGTCACATTGACCCAGGTCGTCAATCGGTGTTATTGAACCAAGTGGGCTCTTTTTGACCCAACTTTTTTGAGGGTGTAGTTTGTTCGATTAAAAACTCTCGAGCCAACATTTTGGGTCAAATCCTCAACTCAATGTGCAGGGTATAAATAACCCAGCACTGGCTCAGTCCCTTTTGGACCAGCAATGAGTTAGCCATTTCACCCAATTTGGGCTACTTCAAACCCAGCAGTGTAACAAAGGTATGTACTTTCTGTACTTTGGTTAATTTTAATGTTGCATTTCTGATGAGAAAATGAAAAAGAATTGTGACTGCCTCATGCGATGTTTTCAGAATCAACCCCCAGTTGAAAAAAAAGGACCCCCACAGAGACATGCGTGGACAGCGATGGGATGCAAAGCCCACCCTCACCATTCATTCTCTCAGCTTTGAGCACATTTGAAGGGGGAAGTTGCCTTTGATGTGCTTGCAATGGGGGCTGTGACTCTGTAGAGGGCAGCCTTCTGAAAGCATTGGTTCATTCTTGCATCACCAGCAGGTGCAGCCATCATCGAGGATATCATCCGTTTTCTTTTTCATGAGACTTGTGCACTTCTCGGGGTGCCGCGCGTGCCGTTATCGGCCTGTCGTCATCGGGTTTGACCGGTCGGCGGGCTGGATAGTGATGGAGACCCGTGAAGGGCAGCTCTTCAGCCTACTGATCAGAACACAAGTGCGCAGCGGTCACAGCCTGTGTTATGAATAGATGTGCGCCAGCAGAATAAATGAGTTTCTGATTCATTTCCTCTGTCAGATGAGAGCAGAACAAATGCTCAGAGCTTCACAGAGAGAAAGAGAGAGAGAGAAGGAGGGCAAGCAGAGGGGGGAGGGTGGTCTCTCGCTCTGCACGTGCCCTTTTCCCCTTTTCCTGGTCCTCTTGCTTTTAAGAGGTTGGATCCACATCCCTGCAAGACCAGAATACATACAGCACAAGCTTAGCCCATCTATGTGCGACTCCGAAGCACCGCCTCCGAAAAGCAAAGTGATGCAGTGAAAAGATGTGAAAATGTGAATCAGCTCTTCTGGCTCTCAAAACAAGCACAAAAATTCTCTGACAGGAACACGAGAAGCATGATGAGCAGATTTGCACGCCCCAGGCGTTACGTAACACATCTTTCTGCCTCTATTCTCTTTCTTGGTTGCGTTGGAGAAGTGGCCCACTTATTATTAGTCGTCGTTCCAAGTGAGCGTTGATTTATTTGCCTGTGTGACCAATTCCCCGTGGAGAAAGAGAGTTTTCATTAAAGCGTTTGGGGTTTTGCCGGCCCTCAGGTAACCCTTATATAAAAGTGTGATGCATTCACTGGCTCGTGTTGTGCCGTAAATCTATTATTATGATAAAAGCAAGCACACAGACCTTCTATTTTTTTCTCGCATCATTTGGGGCTACTTCAATATTAGCCATGAGTGACATAAAAGTACAGGCAGGGAAGTTATTGTTTTACTGAAGAACTACAATATTGGGGGACGGGGGGGGGGGGTTATGACTCTTTTTCATTAGTTTTCATCTGACAGCATTTTTACCTTTACCACAATGCTGAAGAGGGTTCTAATCGTGCCTCGGCTCGAAGATTGAGTCAATTTTTCCATCAGTGCTACTGGGGGGTCCACATAGGACCACACACACACTTCCAAATTACAAAAATAAATAAATAAATCTGGACAAAATACGTGCATACATGCAACCTACCTTGATATGTTTAACTTTTGAAAATGCATATGTCAATGCATGTATAAAAGATGCACTATCCCAATACAACAACCAAGGATATTAAAGCAGGGATGTCAAACTCATTTTTGTCGCGGGCCACATTGTAGTTATGGTTTCCCTTGGAGGGCCGTTATGAATTTTGTGAAACCATATAAATGTTTAATCCCCTCCACATATTACATACACAACGAACAACACATTGATGGATAACTAGTTTTGACGTCAGAAGTCAAGAATAACGGATCGTTCAAACATTGTAATTATGACATTATTTATAACATTCATTCATTCATTCATTCATCTTCCGAACCGCCTTATCCTCACTAGGGTCGCGGGGGGTGCTGGAGCCTATCCCAGCCGTCTTCGGGCAGTAGGCGGGGGACACCCTGAATTGGTTGCCAGCCAATTACAGGGCACACAGAGACAAACAACCATGCACGCTCACACTCACACCTAGGGACAATTTAGAGTGTTCAATCCGCCTGCCATGCATGTTTTTGGAATGTGGGAGGAAACCGGAGCACCCGGAGGAAACCCACGCAGGCCCGGGGAGAACATGCAAACTCCACACAGGGAGGCCGGAGCTGGAATTGAACCCGGTACCTCCGCACTGTGAAGGACATTATTTATGACAAATCGAAATTCTGGTTCAGACTTCAGCAAGCGTCGTGGAAGTTGACATGCTTGGATTGCTTTCACGGGCCACATAAAATGATGTTGCGGGCCAGATCTGGCCCCCGGGCCTCGACTTTGACACAGTGGTTTAAAGCAAACAACAAATCGCATACTGTTTTTTGGTTTTCCAGTGCAAACAGCTCGCTTGCATGAAAATGACCATTCAAGGGGAGCATAGAACTGCTGAACAAGAAACCAATATTAAGTTCAAGAATTCACTCAGGAGATTTTTTTTTTTAATACAAAAAATCAACCTACTCAAGATTTTTTTTTCCCGCATATCATTCCAAATCCGAAAGAAAATTAGCCTACTCACGTCATCCAGTGTAAACACATCTTGGGTTTAGCTCCCCTTTATACATTGCCAGGTTTTACGCTGGCAAACGTTTAAGCCTGTGATATATGAATTAACATGACATTTTCTATTGAAAATATGAAATATAAAACAACTTGATAGTCAAACAGCATCACTGAAGCAGTTCCACTCAACTACAGATTCCACCATATTCAACCATTTTTAATTAGTTTTGGGACTGTTTTTCCCATCGCACATAAGGCAGGCCTTTTGCTCTCTGCTGCCTTAGTCGGTGTGTGTGTGAGATGGAGGTTAAATCCCAACCAGGACGGGTAAATGTCTGTCGGAATAGCTTATAAGATGTTCCTCAGCAAAGTGCTACCTGACTCATGTTGGGGTTAAGCTGTTCATCCGTTCAATGTAGTGCCACTTTGCTCATGAATATTAGTGACCTGTCGCTGCTCTTGATCCCATCTGGCTCAAAGGCCAGCTGACATGTGCGATACATAGAATAGAATAATAGTCCATTCATTTTCTCACAGTCCTGTTGAATTATGCAAACTTCAGTCATCCCAAATTCCTTGAAAAGCAACAATAGGTCAAGGTTTATGTATGCAATTATTCAAGGTTACATATTAATAAAAATGCTAAAATACTCTGCCGTGGAATCTTTAAAGTTTAATGGCCTGAGGTTGAGCATTTTGCAATGAAATTAATTTTAATGTTACAGGGACAGTAAGCCTGAAGTCGCACAAAACTTTAGAGTCACGCACGATGGGGACCAAAAGCAAAACAATGCATGGCTGTCAGGAATCCTCCAACTGCGAGTGATACTGTTGGTGATTTGTGGAGTGCTGAACAAATACATTAGACCACCTGTCATTAAAATGAGAAGACACAATCCAGCATCATGAAAATGAATGCTAACGCTTTCGACTTCACTGAACTTCTGCCGTTTTACAATGTACTGTATTGCACAGGGATGATGAATTTCAAATGGAATTCCCCATTTTTCATACTCAAGCTATAGATTGATTAAATTATGCTCACAAATGAAACCCCAGCGATAGAGTGAAGCTGTAGTAACCGAACGGTAAAGTCGCAAGGCAACACTTTAGTGTATAAAATGTTTATAATTTCAGGAATGTCATGCTGTATTCTTAGGTAGTGGCATGGCTCAGTGGTAGAGTGGTTGTCTCCCCACCCAGAGTTTGGGGGTTCAATCCCTGGCCATTGTGACTTTGTCCAAGTGTCTTTGAGCAAGACACTGAACCCCCAGTCGCTCCTGATGCTTCGTCATCAGTAGGTAAATGAGGAAACGGTTTAAAGCACTTTGAGTACCGAGGGTGGAAAAGCGTTAGATAAGTGACAGCCCATTTACCGTTCTTATTGTTTAATAAAACCCTCTCATTAACCTGCAAAAAAAATGCTCTTCAAAATTAGAACGTTGCTCAAGTCATTGATTGGCAAAACCTCTGCCCAATAAAAGTTCATTTTGAGCCTTGTGGATAACAGTTACTTATCCAACTTTAATAATTATATTTTTTAGTTTAAATAAGACCTTTAAAAAATTGAAATGGCATGAATGCTATGGAAAAATACCTAGAGAGTATTTAAATATGCTGTAGAGATTTCACTTGTGGCGGGGATGGCCTGCAACGTAACCACCATGGATGGCGACATTGGTCGCATGTACCTAGATGAGCGGATGACTGACTTGTAGCGAGTGTACCTGGCTCTCTCCATGGTGTCCTTAGCCAGGTAGATGTACCAGTAGACCAGGTTGAAGAGGCCAAAGGTCAAGGGGAAAAGAATGCGGGCATACTTGTCGATGGGGCTGGTGCCGGCCAGCTGCGGTATTTGGGGGAAAGCTGAGCCCTGCTGAAGGAATATCGGCACGGGGGGTTCCTCGGCTGGTTCACTGGGGCACATCGAGTGGTTTCTCCTCTTCAGGCCTTCTTGAGCGCTTGTGTTGCACTCCTGGGGGGGAGGGTACATGACGTGAGTGTGGCACTGCAGTGATGAAACCCAGTGTCACGTAGTATTGTTTCTTCCCACGGGAGCTTTCCAATGGCATGCAAGCATGCTTATAGAAGACAGCAGGTAATTTGATGAATGCCCACTAGCAGATTATGCAGTGCTGTAGTTCTTCTTGCACTGAGGCTATTTTTAAAACATCTAACCATGAGTCCTGCGTGTGAGACAGATCCCAAGAGGATGCCATGGTGGCTTACTGTATTAGCATCAAGCATAGAGACACAGATGAGGGCGTGAGAACAGACAATATTACTATTTAAAAGGGAAGTCAACCTCAAAATTTTCTTAACAAGAATATGGTCTATGCAGCGCCACAAGCCTTAACACGGCATTCTGATTAATATATAATACAAATACGTCATATGCAAATAAAAAAATAAAACTAATGAAAACGAAACTAAAATGAAAAAAAAACTAGCAAAAGCTGAAAAAAATGAAAAAAACTAAAAACAATTTAAGAGTAAATGAATTTCAAAAATAATCATAAAAACGTAATCAAACCAACTTGAATGACCAATCCCAAACGATTATAACTCTTGTAGTTACAACAATAACAACAACGTAGTTGGCCTCAGCATTATTTGGGTTAAATATGTTTGAGTGTTCGACAGCAAACGAGAATACGAAGCATACCCGAGGTATGAGTAGAATTTGAAATCACAGGGTAAGATAATCATCATGTTTATTAAGCGTGATTTAAATCGATCTAAATCATCATGATTATAATTCCCCCTCCCGCCCTCAAATTGACAACCCCAGTGCCAAACATTTGGTGTGATCCTGCACTCACCGAAACCCTATCGTCATCATCGCTTGTTGTAGCTAAAACCTCAAGCTTGTCTTGTCGGGCTTTGGTCCTCTTCAGACGATTGGCCTGCAGCGTGGCAAAGTAGTTGACTGCCGCAAACTCGACGAGGGCAGACGCCACAAAGGCAAAACATACGGCGATGAACCAATCCATGGCTGTGGCGTAGGCCACTTTGGGGAGGGACTGGCGGGCGCTGATGCTCAGCGTGGTCATTGTTAGCACTGTGGTGATGCCTGAGGGGGAAAACAAAGTATAGCAAAGCATATGCTGTGAATCTCTCCCTATCACACATATCTGTTCACAGCAAGTTTTCATAGCGTAAATAAAAACTATGACACCACTGTTCTCACTCTATCAATCGTTAAGTATAAACAGACATGGAAAATCAAGCTGATATTTTGCTCATTTGTTTTTTTTAACACATTACAACACAAGACAATGACAAAATTCAAGCATTACCACCCCAAAGAATGAATTGGCGCTTTATCTTCACAAGGGTCGCAGGGCATGCTGGAGCCTATCCCAGGTGTCTTTGGGCAGTAGGCGGGGGACACCCTGAACTGCTTGCCAGCCAATCGCAGGGCACACAGAGATGAACAACCATCCACACTCACACTCACACTCACACCTAGGGACAATTTAGAGTGTTCCATTAACTTCCCACGTATGTTTTTGGAATGAGGGAGGAAAGCGGAGTACCCGGAGAAAACCCACGCAGGCACGGAGGGAACATGCAAACTCCACACAGGAAGGCTGGAGCTGGGATCAAACCCAGTACCTCTGCACCGTGAGGTCACGCGCTAAACACTGGACCATCAGGCCGCCGCAAAATTATTTTTTTGCAAATTTTCTCAAAAATATTTTACAACTGTCAAACACTGCCTGTAATTTATAGCTTCATTGTTGTAAGCATTAAAGGACTAAAATAAAGGAAGTTGTTTAAGTCGGTCCATGTATTTATTAATCAGTCGATTAATCGGAATATTACTTTGTCATATATCAAAATCAGCACAGGCCTCAAAAGGCCTTAAATTTCTTTATTGAATTGTACAAGTGATTTGTCAAATTATCACTCTTTTAAAGGTTAAGATTACTTACGGTCGTGTGTTTCAATGGTTTTCTTAACAGGGGTTTGATCGCTTTCTAATCAAACATGCACACATAAGATGTGTGCTAGCCGCATTTTAAATTCACAGTAAAGGTGACATACCGGCGACTGTACGAGCCGGGACAGACTCCTTGTTGATCCAGAAAGAGACTTGTGACAGCACGACAACCATGATAAGTGGAATGTATGTTTGGATGAGGTAGTATCCCAGCTTCCTCTGGAGGTGGAAATGGACCACCTGCACAGAGTAGTGACCTGCAAGATAAACAGCGTGTGTGAGAAGAGCAGCCCTGAGGGACAGAGCGCAGCCAGTGCACAATCAATGCCCTTGCCTGCCCTTGAAACAAAATAGCTGCTGGGACATAGCATAGAGTAAAGAAACTGTACTGCCAATGTAGGAGAGGGGACTGAGGTGGGATGGCCTCCGGCGTCTTTCTGTGCAACACCTCTGTCGAAACACATGCATGCTTCCGCTGATCAAAAATAAGCTGCACGCGCACGGAATCTCTTTCTGCTCGATGAATGGGTGTCACTGCTCTATTCGTCAGCCTTTTCCCCTCATTTTCAGCATTTTATTCTGGGTGCCCGGCCGGGGAACACTTCTTCATCTGGCGGAAAGACAAAACGCTCACCCGTCGTCATCGCTCCTCTCCGCCTGTGATTCGCTTTAAACACTGCACTGTGAGGCTATTTACAGGTACGCCATTAAGCCTGACCACTCACGCATCTTGGAGAGGTGCCAAATTAATTTTACGGCGCTCTGTCACGGTTTGAGGTTGGCGTGGTGGAGTGCGGTGGACCCAAGTGCACGGAAGCAGGCAGGCAAGACCGGGGAACAGGGAGAATCATGATGAGAAGTTAGTGTCTCCAAAGGGATCAGCATCCATTTATTTAGTTAGCCCTAGGTAAAAGTTAAATTCTTGAATATTATTTTACATTATCATTCTAAAATGATGATCCTTTAGTTGAAAACGGTTGACTTATTGTTTGTTTAAAAGAAGTGGGGTAAAAATACAGATCTTTTCCATAACATGCTGAATACTGTAACTGTGATTAATAACCAGGATTGCAGTACTGATCAAAATGAATGTGATTAGCATTTGGGTCATAACCCTGAAGCCTTAAGGAAGACTATCTATTTGTGTGCTGACAATAGAGATGTTATTATAGTTCATGAAAATTAATGAAAAATTTTTTTAACTCAAATTGAAAAAACATTGACATTAACATGAGTGTGTGTGCGCGTGTGTGTGTGTGTGTGTGTGTGTGTGTGCGTGTGTGCGTGTGTGTGTGCGTGTGTGTGTGTGTGTGTGTGTGTGTGTGTGTGTGTGTGTGTGTGTGTGTGTGTGTGTGTGTGTGCGTGCGTGTGTGGGTGTGTGTGTGTGTGTGTGTGAGTGTGTGTGTGAGTGTGTGTGTGTGTCAGCAATCACTTGTTTAAATGATACTGGTGGTCCCAGATATGCTGTGCTTGGCAAAGAAGAAAATGTCACTCTTTT
>CAAKHF010022206.1:0-33482 GCA_901007745.1 Hippocampus kuda | reverse complement strand
AAGAAAAAAAATAATTAAAAAAAAACTCATTTTAAATTGATCTGAGGGATGTACATCTGTATATATATATATATATATATATATATATATATATATCTATATATATATATATATATATATATATATATATATATATATATATATATATATATATATATATATATATATATATATATATATATATATATATATATATATATATATATATATATATATATACACACACACACACACACACACACACACACACACACACACACACACACACACACACACACACACACATAAAAGAGGGATCATTTTACAAAGGGGGAAGGGGATGCTGAGGTTGTTTATCAGTGGCCCAGAGGGAGATGCTCACCATTCTCCTGCAAAAGGGATGATGAAGCATACGCAGGAGTGCAGCACATGTGGAGACGTGCTGAGGCCACCTCAGCTACTAAGACAGACTGCAGTATAGCTCCCTGCATCACTGGCACGGAGTCTGTGTTCATATTTTGCATTGTTTACAAATGATGAAATAGTCCATCTGGTTCTGCGTACTCACAGCACACACAAGCAAAGCATTTTGGGTTGCACTCAACGTTTTCTTCCCCTTGAACCGCATTTTCTGTCCTCCCTTTTCCTTCTCCCCCTCCTCTGCTCTGCCTCATGTTGCCTGGCAGCCTTGTAATCTTCATCTGTCCCCAGAGAGAAGTTAATTACCATCCTCTTCTTCGCGCTCCCATTTTCTGTGTTAAGATGGATTAGTGGCCAAACTATTGTTTTAATGGTCCATTGGACATTATAGTAATTGGAATAATCTACCATGCTTTTGTGTAAGGAAATTTTTGGTGTTCTCTCATTCAGTGGACAGCATACACGGAGTACGGTGTATGCACACACTGGGCATAATATTAGGAACACAAGCACAGTTAATTGAGAGCTATATACAAATGCAAAAGTTGTGCTATTTTCAAGACCCTCATGCTCAATATTGATACTGTAGTCACTTAGAGTGTGGTATTCGTTACGTCTGTCAAGGCGGTTGTTTTCATTGCTGTGTGTGAATGGGAAGGATACTGTAACACAAAACTGCTTAATTGAACTTCGTGCAGGTATGTAACATGGTCAAAGGGAGGACCTATTAAGCAAAGTAGGCTGGATCATTTTAATGTATCCTCACTGCAATGCCATGCAGCATTTTCCTTCATTTGTCAATGAATTTGCAAAATGTTCTTTTGAAAATCCCGCCATGTGGAGCAGAGAGGTATCTTTGAAGGCTTAGACTTTGGTCCTGATCCAAATTAGCATTTTGGGGCATTGGTGGAGGATTACGTCGTACACCAAATAAGAAAAAAAAAAAAAAGATCACATCTCAATGTGATGCAGTACAGTTCTACTCCACTGTAGCTTCCCACAGATGGGGGTCAAAATATTGATAACCTATTATCGCTCCAACAATTGCAAACATATTTGAAGGCCATTTTTTTGTCTGCAACAAATCTTTTTATTTTTTGTCATCAGAAGGTACAGCCATGCTGAATGTTACTTGAGTTTTATACATTAACGGTCTGTTGTTTGTCACTCAGACTTTTACCTGAGTACGGAGACATGGACCCCACATGTGGCCTCACAGACAACAGAACAGGTAAGACAAGTCATTGAGGACCTCTTGATTGCCCATTTTTGGAACATGCTTGCATCAACTCTTCTTTTCACCTCATAGCCCCTCCCAACTCCATGAATGTGAGCCCACCTGGAGGAGGAGCGGGTGTATCGTCCTCGCATCGAACACGGCGTACATTGGTTGCCCCGGAGATGACTCTGTCCCTGGATAAAAGCGAGGGATCCCTGCTGTCGGATGATTTTCTGGACACACCCGACGACCTGGACATCAACGTGGATGACATCGAAACGCCAGATGAGACGGACTCGCTCGAATTTATCACCAATGGCAATGACCTGGAATGGGAAGGTAGGAAGAAAACCTGGTGACTGTCTTGAAAATCGTTTTTCGTAACCTCAAACCAGCGCGGTGGCCTAGGGGTTGGGGTTTGCTGTATGAAGTTAGAGTGTTTCTTCTACTTGATTTAAGATGTTCTTTCATTACTCAACTCAACCATATTATCGCTTATCTTGATAGTGTCTATGACACTATATTCTTCTAAAAAAATGTGCAATAAACAACAAGACACATTTTTGTGTCATTCCAGATGACACTCCAGTGGCCTCGGCCAAAGGGGGTCCGACTGGTGGTACGGGAGACTTGGACGAGGAAGGAAACGCCAACAACGGACGTCTGTGGAGGACGGTGATCATTGGAGAACAGGAGCACAGGATTGACATGCAGATCATCCGACCCTACCAAAGAGTCATCTCACATGGAGGTTAGTGAGAGTGGAGTAGGGAATGTTTAGTGAGTCATCTGCTTTGTACTTTTTAAAAAAAATTGTTTTTTTCAAACCCAAACTCTTTCCTCAGGTTATTTTGGGGAAGGCCTGAACGCCATCATTGTATTTTCTGCATGCTACCTGCCTGACAGCAGCATCCCAGAGTACCACTACGTCATGGAAAACCTCTTCCTGTGAGTCCACAACAAGTTATAGAAGATGATATTATAATAGTCAATACTAAATAAAAAGAGTCACCCTCGCCTGCTCCTTTAGGTATGTGGTGAGCAGTCTTGAGATGCTCGTAGCTGAAGACTACCTGATCATCTACATGAATGGAGCCACACCCAGGAGTAAGATGCCCGGAATCGGCTGGCTCAAAAAATGCTACCAGATGATTGACAGAAGGTGAGAAAGAGACTTTGAAATATTAATTAACGTGGCAAATGGATGTAGACAAACGTTTTGTCCAGGTGCTTCTCGAGTTTGCTTGTAAATAGTAGTTCCCTGGTTTCTTTCTGCTTTTGTTGGTTCATTCTTGTTAATAGGGTTTTTGCATGGTTGGCAGCCAAATGCCGGGAAGCAGGGAGGCAAGGCAGGAGTGCTCTTGAAAAGGGATTCGATTTTAAAAGCGCAAAAAGACACAGTAAAAAACTAAACTAATAAAATCCACACATAAGATTCAAAGTAACAACCAAAACTAACCACAAAAGGAAACAACAAAAAGTGACTGACAGAAACAGCAAACATGAATCGAAACGACAGAAAGAAACCAGGGAACTAAATACAATAAAACTGACAAGACAACAAGGATCACCTGGACAAGACACGAGACACAAGGGACCGGGTGGACGAGAACAGCTGGAAACAAAAAACTCTAACGAGCCAGATAATACATGAACCACAACAAAAAAATAAATACAAATCGAAAAACAAGTAAACATGAGGCAAAACCACATACAACCCAAACAACAAAAATACAGATCATAACACTCAACAGTTACGATGCGAACTCAACTATTTAGTTGCACTCACAGCATTCAAAGAGAGTGATAAAGCACTGTATCAAATGTTCTGCCTTTAGAAAGACGTCTGAAGAACTGTTGTTGTCTTTCGGTGAATACCTACTAACTTTGTCCATTCAAACAGAACGGTAAGCTATTTGAGTCTTTCTTTTTCTGTGTTTTGATACCAGGTTGAGGAAGAACTTGAAGTCTCTGGTCATTGCTCATCCTACTTGGTTCATACGAACTGTGCTGGCAATTTCCAGGCCCTTTATCAGGTGAGACCCGCAAGCAAGCCAATATGGACTCAAAGTTAATGCTACCATTTAGAAAGGTATTTTGTTACATTCTTGTACAGACACATTAGGTGGGGGCTTTTAGTGGTATGTAGGGGATCAGGTTAAATGCATATCAAACTATATTGGTAAAAATCTGAGGGCCTTCGTACTTTATATGCCATTAGTGTCATATACATATACACTAATTTATATGCCATTAGTGTATTGACTGTAATTCTCTTGTTGCCATTTACAGTGTGAAGTTCATGAATAAGATCCAGTATGTTCACAGCCTGGATGAACTTTCCCTAATGGTCCCTATGGAGCACGTACATGTACCAGAATGTGTTATGCAGTAAGTTCTTATACACTAAAAAGAGAAAAAGAGCTGTAGATCTGATTTCCAATTTTCTAGCCGTTACAGTCTTATATTTTCTTTTTCATTATTTTTAAAACATTCCTGGCAGGATTAAATGTAAACATAAGACATTTTGGTTCATTGCAGGTTTGACGAGGAGAGGATTAAAGCTCGCAGGGAGAGGTGAGGTTTTAGTCGAAATTATTGATATCTCACTTTATTCCTTTACGCATACTACAGTATTACTTCAAGTTATTTTTAATGTGTGTAGGATGGAGCAAGAGGAGAGGCAGCAGGTAGAACCAGTCAAGAAAAAGTCAGACAGGTACTAGCATTGAAGTGTTTTCCAGTAGCTGTACATTTTCAATTATTGAATTTTTATAAATTTTTAAAAACATCCTCTCTTTCCAGGCCAAAGTCAATGATTGTAGAGCAGGGACTATGAAAAGGGAAGAATTCTCTCATTAAAAAGGTAATATGACCTGTGGTTATGTAATGTTATTTTTATTAACATTGATGGTGTCCCATGCATTTGGAATGGATTTGATTTGATTTGGATTTGATACAATATAAAATCCAATACAACAGCTGGATCAAAACAATTTTTAAAACCAAGATAATTTCATTAAAACAATCGGAGTGGTATTCGTTTGACAATATGGTTCGCGTTGTGGTATGATGTGTTTCTAGTATTTTTGTTTAGATTGAATAGATGAAATTTTACAACAATGCAAAGAGCCAACGGTAAACATGAAATCATTATCCTCATTAAAGCAGAACTTTTCAAACATCCTTTTGTATTGGATCACATGAAATTGTCCTGTCGTCTCTACTCTTATGCTGATGCAACAAATTAATTGTATCAAAATATGTACAGTAATTCTCACATTACGTTGAAGTAAATCTGACAAATGTCATCAGAGAAAAAATAGGTTGCTCGTTCACATTAATGCAGTAAAAACTTTTTTTTTTTTTTTTGCACTTCTGTTTAATTCATTCACATGTTCTTTTGCTGCAGTGTGCCACTTGGAGCATCGATCTATTCATCGAAGCCTCAAAGTCTCCGTGTGCGTCCATGTGCGCTCATCATCTTTCGAACACATTGCAGTGGCAAATGCACCATCCCATCTTTTTCCCCTTTCTGATGAGAGGGGTTAATGTGACATTTGCGAAGGAGCTTCCCTTGGACTTGACTGGTGAACTTTTGCACTTTAATCTTTGAGCGACTCACGTTGAACGTTTGTCCTCCATGTGTCACTGGAAGACTGACAAAAGGATTTCTCCCTCTCCACATCCCATTAAAAACTGCACAAATGATGGAAGTGAGGGTCTGTTTATCACAGGCCCAATCAGAAAGTAAAACCAGATGGATGGAAGAGCGGCTGGGTAAAAAGTGTTTTGGGTGTAAATACTGCAATATATTATTTGATTTTGCTCCATGTTGTGATTTCATAAAGCCTTTCAAGCTCTCTCATTTGCTCTACTGACCAGAGAATCGAGAATGTCCATGATGCACCGACAAGGTCATCCTCTATGACCTCCATCTCTACTTTTACACTTTACAATGTGCCTCTATCGCCTGAGTTTAAAAAGCAGAGGTATGTGAATTATTTGCCCATGCACTCTCATATCAGTTTACTATATATTTACCCCCTTTTGACTTAAGATACAAATAACCGCAAACCAGGGCTGAACAATCGTTTTGGATAATCCTGCTGAAATGCAAACAAACATAACTGAAAAGAATAACATAAACTTCCTGGTAGTCGTAATGAACAAACTGTTTTAAATCCTTCATTGTACTTTCTCCATATTGATAAATCATACACGTCAAAGGATGTGTTCATCTGCAGCCACCTTGCACTGTATTTTCCAAAAGGGGATAATCCTGCTGATTTTAAAACATGAATGAATTAGAGTTTCCCTTCTTCTTTATAGCATGTTTACGATCATACAAATAGATTGAACATAAAATAGATTCGTTTTGGTATCACTTAGTTTTGCTCGTTTTGGTTATTGTATTTTACATACTGTACTTTTTGCACTACTCTTCAAAGCACAGACACGTTTTGCGCGCTTTTATTTTTATAAACACAAATTAAAAGGCATAAGTGCATTTTGTCAGTTTAACACAGAAATTATATTGTAATGCTGGTCCGGATAAACCCCAAGTCTGAACCTTTCTCAAATATCCCTTTTTGTGGAGAGCTATTGGTTTTCCTTTTGCACTCCCTCTCTTGTCTTCCATTGGTGCAACAGTTACGGTAGCGGCAGAACAAAATGCCATAAATTATTTTTCTATTAAACGTGCATCATTGTATTGCTTTCAACATTTGGAATTGTGTAATTTTGTTTGGTAGTGGGATGGCCTTTGAAAGGTATTTTGTTTTATTAGTATTAACTTGAAATGCGTAGAAATATGACAAATGTTATTTGTTACTTTAATTTCTCAATTAATTTGATGTTTTGTGACTATTCAGAGAAATCAAGAGTTCCCTTGAAATCATCTACCAAGCCCGATGATCTTTGTTTTGTTTAGTCCCCCATGTTGAAGTCATTGATAAAAATTATGAAATATGACAATTAGCTATACAGACTTCTCACATGTCGCCAAATTCTGTGCTGTTATCGCAATGCTGTGGAGACAAACATGAACTCACAACTTTCCAAAATGATTTTCCCTTTGTTCATAAAAGCACAAAATAGTCACACAGACGCTGGCTGTTTTAATTATTTCTTTATTTTTTGCTGTTTTGATTGCGATACAACGGATTGTTTTTGTTGTTCTTCAGACATATAGTTAGATGATTAACTCTACTTTGTAAATGGAACTAAATAAATAATCCCTCCCTAAAATCTAGTTGGTATTTTGCTTGTTTCATATTTCATCTTAACATGACAATCCAGAGTAAAATTTATTCAGGAACTATGGCATGAAATAACAAGGTGTATACTGGGGTAAAACTGATGACATAAACTTCAACCAAGGCTTAATTTGGGACTTTTTATATTTCACCTGACAAGACCCATGTGGATCTTAGATAACAGGGAGTCCTGTGACATCACATGGTTATAGGATACACACATCACACCCTTCTCCCGAGCACTCTCTTGAGGGAGAGGCCCCAACAGCAGACCCCCTTAGCCCCATGATCGTGACAGAATTCAAACAAAGACACAAATAGAGACATGCTAAAGGGAGGAAGCAAACTTCTGCTCAAAGGTGAGAGGTAAAAGCTAAGATAGGAGAACGATCTGTAAATTTTAATTGTTTGTCCAATACTCCCACCTATTTTGACCTCTTTCTGTCAATTTTATAAATGACTTCAGCATTACCTTTTGTTAATAGAGGCATTCTAAAGAATTTAATTTGAAGGAGAAGAAACGTATGTACACTCTAAATTGTCCATAGGTGTGATTTGGAGTGTGGATGGCTGTTGGTCTATGCGTGCCCTGCGATTGGCTGGCAACCGGTTCAGGGTGTCCCCTGCCTACTGCCCGAAGACAGAGCTAAGATAGGCTCTAGCATGCCCCGTGACCCTGAGGGTAAGCAGATCAAAAAAATGGATGGATGAAACATATGTTGATATCAGAATATAATTCAATCAACAACTCATGTAATTAACAAGTATCATGAAAAAAATCCATCCATGTTACTATGTTTCGTTTTTTGAATGTGATGCTTTGCATCTATTTACATTGATGTAAAAAAGTCATAATAAAGATAATAATGACTGGAACATAAGTGATATATATGTTGATTATTTTCTCTGACAAAGTAGTAATAAGATGCTCAAGATGTTGTATCAACGGGTCAAAATAAAATTATCCAAACAATCAAATATATGGTGTGCTATTGTTTTGCTATGTTTCATTTCAATTTAGTTGGGAACAAATATTATTTGTTACAATGAACTACTCGAGTGTTTGAATGGATCTAAAGTAAAATCAATTTGTTCTTTTAATAAATAAAGTGTAAGACTTGACTGGTGGTTATTGCTATAATTTCTAGTTTTGAATAAAGGAAAAATGACATTTTGTTTTCCATAGTAATGTTTAAAATGTCGAGTTTATGGATAAATAGGTGCCCCCCCCCAAAAAAAAAGGTTATTAATAGTGTTACGACTTCATTTAAGTGACGGGAGTTTTCCACACAGCTGAAACGTCAACGGGGCTATAGGGAGCAGATGGAGAGGAATACTACAGAACCGAGAGAAAACGATCGCTATAAACAGGTGCAGAGCAATACGGAAATAGGGGAGAATCTGCAGGTTTTGATTGGCTAGAGATTCCTTCTTGGAGTCATCTGATTGGCCGACGAGAGGTGCTGACGTGAACTGCGTCACATGTGACGTCACGCGTCTTCGAGAAGCTATAAATTCCTATGGCTCGCGCTCACGTTCAATGAATGAAGTCGTGGTAGTTGGTAGAGTACGTCTTGGAGTTTTTTTTTTGAAAGAAATAACGGCACTTTGTCTTTCTTCATTTGAGAAGAACCACTGAGAAGAGAGGAAAAGATGAAATACGTTATAGGAATTGGGGGGTAAGTCTTTGGAACTGTAACCCAAACCTTGTTTGCTAGTTGCACTATTTAACTACTTAACCTGCGTCTCGCTTACATTACAACAAAATGACATACAGTTAGTTACAAACTGCAGTGAGACGACACAAAAACGGTTTTTAGTACGATATGATGTGTGCATTTGGTGACCGACTCCGTGACTCTTGAAGTGTTAACGTCCGGCGTCCAATTGAATTGAGCGGGACATTTCAAAAGTACCGCGAGACTTCATCCCAAAATGGAGGGAGATTCAAAACATGAGCTTCGACCAAACTGCACAGACGTATCCCAATTGATCCTTTCACATGGCTGACACGTCTTCCCCCCCCCCCTATTTACTAGAAACATGTGTGCGTTTAAATGTTTTAGGTGTTCCCTTGTTTAGTAGTGCTACTTATAGAACGCGGCATCACACGTGGCCCCAAGGAAATTTAGCACTGTAATTCAATGAGAAAAATAAATTCGACTATTATATACACTACTGTCTCAAAGTTCAGGTCACTTTAAAATGTCCTTTTCTATGTTTTTGGGGGGGAGGGAGGGTTTTAGTGGAGAAAAGCGCATTTCCCCGCTCAAAGATGATGGAAAATATGAACACTAAATGTTTTTTAGAAGGACAGTTCCTACCTAATTTGATTTGCCTCGAACTACTGAAATAAACGAGCTCTTCTGAAATATTTAACTAGAATGAGCTGCACCTGTAAGCACTGTGCCTCGTGTGGTGTAGCATTGTGCTACCACAAGACGAGACCCTAGCTAAAAGCATAGTGAAACTAAATGCGTTTGCAGTTTACATAAAATGGGAATAAATGTCAGGTTTTTTGAAACATTTAAAACGCTTTTACATTTACTGCTCTCTATGGTTTTAGTTAATGCTTGTTTAAATTTCCCTCCATTTTTGAGAAGGCTCACATGGTAAAATTTCAAATGTCCCGCTCAAGTTTTTCATTTATTGCTATGCACCTGCCCTTAGTCACATCATGGCACATGCTCACCTTCAACATCTTCTCGGTCAAATGGCATATTACTGTAGGCCACTTTGAATCATTTAATGCTTAAATTTTGTCTGGCAGTACGAAGTGACTGTATTGAAAACATTTTTCCAGTTTTATATGGTTGCGCCTCTTCTTCTGTTTTGCAGAGTCACTAATGGTGGCAAAACGACATTGACTAATAAGTTGATCAAGGCGTTGCCTAACTGTTGTGTCGTGCACCAGGATGACTTTTACAAGGTGAGATTAAGCAAGTAAAATTTGATTTAGGGTTTTTCCTCCCCCCGTCCCCCCCAATCACTTTTCATCAGTTGAATATAGCCTGCGTGCAAACAAAGTACTTCAAGCTCCTTCCACAACACCCCGACCCATAGTCATGCTCCCATCTGCTTATCTTTGTAAGTGCTTTAGCCATACTGTACTTCTTCTGTCAGCTGTACTGTACAGTGAAGCCCTGTTTATCGCGGGGATAAATGTTCAGAACCACCTGCAATACATGAAAATTCATGAAGTAGAGATAATGTGCTTTATTTACATTATTTTACCCTTCCCACATTATTTAACTCATTGAAATTCATTCACTTTGTAAACTTTTCTTTGCATGCAGCAACACTTAAAAACCGAGCGTACAACAATATTCAAAGGCACATTGTCAAAATAATGGCCTCAGTCGTACCAATGTATTTATTTTCTTTGCCTTAAACATCTCATGATGCCAGCCACCTCTGCTAAAACCGGCTACATCCATGGTGAAACCGATCAATCAATTCTGTCCCTGAAATGAGATTATTAATAAATATAAAACACATTTGGTTCAGGATTTTTTTTTCCGGAGGTGGGGGAGACTTGGGGCCCTTATTTTAGTAAGATAATATTCTCTGCTGAGTGGGAGCAACAAACATGAAAATGGCAAATTATGTGACCGGATTACATGATTCTTATTTCTAGTTTTGAACTGTTAAATCTCTTCAAGTGAACCTCAGTGCTGGTCTGAACTGAAGTTCGGACTTGCCCGTATACTGCATAACACAAACTGCAATATAGTGGGGAAACACTGTATTCAATTACCGTAACTTATGGCCAACATCATCTCCTTCATCTCTTGACACACTCCCCACCCTCTTCAAGTGTTTAGATGGATGTGAGGTTGCAGCAATGTTTTATTTGGTGACTGTTATTTCAGAAACCCGATCAGATAGAAGTCGGGGAGGACGGCTTTAAACAATGGGATGGTAAGACCTCACCGAAGAGTGCCAGCCCCTTATGACTTTATGTTGTTAAACCTCTAACTGAGTCCACTCGTTTGGACGGGTCAAAAACAATTACCCTTACTGTACAATTCTTGTTTCATCTTTGCTCATGTACCATTTCTGCAATGTTGTTCTGCAGTGATCACAGCTTTAGACATGGAGGCCATGACCAACACCGTCAAAGGCTGGATGGAGAATCCAGTGAAGTTTGCCCGTTCGCACGGTGTCCCTTCGTCATCTTCCTCAAATGTGTCCGACCCTGATGAGCAGATCCACATTCTGATTGTGGAGGGCTTCCTACTCTACAATGACCCGTAAGTATCAATTGAGATGATCTTTATTGAATCTATCTATCATCCTGTTATTTGCTGAAACCCCCATTGATAGGATTTGCTCTGAGTAATAAGTAGACACTAGATGGGGGTTTGGTGCCATCTTCTAGCATCCTACTACAACTACTGTGGAACCTCAGTTTATGAATGACATACCGGTAGTTTAAGAACAATTTGGTTTTACGTACAAAGTGTTTCAACAGAAATTGCCTCTGTTACTGAACTATTTTCCATTTGAAAACAGTCTTGGCATGCACGTGAATAAAGATCAGTTGTATTTGTGCTGAAACAACAATACCTCCATGCGTCACGTGGCAAGCAAACGGGCCACACAATGAGAGGTTGCACCTTTTGGCCGGGGTATGCGAGCAAGGCTTCGCGGTCTAAATAAATCTTCCTTGTATGCAACATGCCGCTGTGTGATCACTTGGCACGTTTTGTGTTCACCATTCATTTCAATGGCAAACATTGCCTCGATTTATCAAGTGAGTCGCAGATTGAATTAAAACGAGTTGCTGCCGAATTGTGCATGTGACACATCTCAATCGAAAGACAAGCTTTGTATGTTTGGGGGTCATCACCGTTTTTAGATGTGCACTTATAGTATTCATGGGGCATTACTGCAATTTCTAAACATCAGCTTTACACAAGCAGTGTTTATAACATCTATTCCGCCACATCACTGGGACTATCACTCGTATTAAAAGACATGAATGTGTCACAGAGAGGCCCCACCAGAGAGGTCATTGAAGTGCTGTGCTTATTTACCTCAGTGGATAAATAACCTTCGGATGAGGAGGCTGGTGGTGTCACATGGTTGATTTTAAATCTGTCTGTGCACATCAAGTGTCTGCGCTCCTGCAGCTGGAGATAAGCAGTTCAGCTGAAAGAACCTGACTGTTCAATACGAATCCAACGATAAGCAGTGCAGACACATGGGCGCTTCTCACATGCGTCAGTGTTGTTAATCACCTTTCCACGTGTGCCCCTGCAGACAGCTCCTGGACGTTTTTGACAAGTGCTATTACATCTCTATTCCCTATGAAGAGTGCAAGAGGAGGAGAAGGTAGGTAGTTTTTTTTCACATTCAAATTCTGAAATCAATTTCTGTCGCAATCATTTCCCAATAAATCCCACTTGTCCGAAAGTAAAGTATATTTTGTCTTCAGTACAAGACAATACACGGTTCCAGATCCTCCTGGCCTGTTTGATGGACATGTTTGGCCAATGTACCTCAAGCACCGCAGAGAGATGGAAGACAGCTGCTTAGATATTGGTAAATCTAGCAAGGATGCTCTTCCACCCCACCTTCATTACTTTTATTTTAAAGGTGGGTTGTCTTTGGTTCACAGAATACCTGGATGGCTTGAAATCTAAAGAAGAGGTCTACAACCAAGTGTATGAGGACATACAAAACAACCTGCTTAATCGTTTATAGGTGAGTGCACCAACTCTGGTTACGAGAGTTCTGGTACTAACCAAGGAAGTCATTGGGAGATGGATAACATTTTAAAACGGTTTTTACATTGCAAACTGTAACATTCTGGTTTTGTGTTTTTTTGCAGCATGAAAACAGCACTGCAGTGCTGTACCAAGACTTGTAAATAGCTCCAAATATTTAAATTTTTTTATAGCTTTATTGTTTGTTTTTTAATGCAATTAATTCATTTTAACTTATCAATGCTTTTTTTTTTCTTGATTGTTGAACTGATTTTTTTTTTTTTTTTTTTTTTTTTGCTGTTATTCATCCGGACCCTTTACAAGCAGTCACATTTTTCTTCTACCAATAAACATGTATTCATGTTGAGATGATCAAGCATTGTCATTCTTTTATCTTAAATAGCACTAATAAATTGCACTTTTTTTTTTTTAACATCAGGGAATAAATTCCGACTGAAATTGGTGGTTTTCGTTTTTAGTTGCATACTATAACTTTCAACCTTTTGCATCATACAGTAGTTTCTCATTTGCTTAAAATTCATATTTGGGAGAACTGTCAAAAGGTGATTTGGACCGTGTCCCATTTCTCTCATGGTTAGGGGAACCGGGGTCATTCCTGTATCCCAATGATAGCCTTCCTATTACAGCCTTGCTGAAATGAAGTTGTTGCTGTTTTCCTTTCTTGTACATTGACTTCTGGTATGTTTTGAGAGCTTTGCCTGCTCACTTGGATGGATCAGTCCTTTTTAATTCCCGTTCTGAAATGCCACCCTGTTTTACCTCTCGTGGCATTCTAGACTACGTCACAAGTGAGCCCTCGAGATTTAGCATATTAGCACCGGATCACTACACGTGCGGTTACAAGTCCCGTGCGGGCATTGTACACAAAACTAGGCCACAATCCCCTCATGTATCCCTTCTGAGAATCTCTTAATTTTCTATTCTTAAGGTCAACACAGCGCCTCATGTTGCTGCTAAATATAGAGCATAGTCTGACATGACACTGAGTCATTGCAACATGGAAAAACTTGAAATGTAATTAGTGTAACATAAGGACATGGTATTGTAATATGGAGATGGGAAATGAGTTTCATGGTCGAAATAGTGCTCGTGCAAATAGATGCTGTTCATGTAAATTATTTCTCACAATGAGCAAGAGAGAGAGAATCTGCAGTATATGCATATATTCACAACAGTTTTTATAACATGATTGTCAGTTTTCCGCAAAGAAAAATTTGCCATCTTGAGAATTTAGATACATAAAGCCATAAAAACGACAAAATAAAATGTGATTTGAAATGGTCCTCTGAAATGTATGTTTACATGTGTTCACTGAATCAACAGTATCTGTGTTTCACTTTTTGAATGTAACTGCTGAAGCAAATGAACTGTTTTACAATATATTTTACTCAGAAGCGCCTGGATTAATTTTATATATAAATATGTACATTGAAAAATACACTCAAAATTAATGTCAAAGGTTGTTTTTGCATTCATATTTACAGCATATGCACATATAATACTAATTAACAAATTTAAATGATTTTAAAATGTTTGTAATATGAATTAAACTAAGCCATAGTAGTCAATAGGGATGGGTGTTTGGCTAAAAACATGAGTAAAGTTAAAGATCAATTGCTTTGTCAAAGTGATCTATAAGCCAAGCTGACTTAAAATATATTTAATGCAATGGAAGAATTTGAATGTTCTGAACTCCTGTGTCCATGCCAGTGTTCTTGTGAGCATGCTGCCAAGAGAAGTTGCCATAGCGTGAATGTCGTGCAACTTTCCATCGCTTATGTCACGTATTGTACGAACGACGCCTCTGCCAAATGCAGCAGCTCACCTCAAGTACGTGTCATAGCTGTGTTTATTATTGTCACTCATTATTGAAACAGTATTTCTGACATCAGTTGTGGCTTGGCGCAATGTGACACATGCATGTCTTGTGGAAATGGAGTGACATGGGGATTGTTGTGACGCCCTAACAGGTGGACGCAGTCGGAAAAGGCGCTGGCTTGGCTTCCCGGTGCTAAAAGTGACAGCAGAGTGAGTGAGTCTAACCTGCAGGCGAGCACATGCTCACGTTTAAAATCTCCTCATCAAGTAACCTCAAACAAAGTAAAGTCATCAAGGTCGCAGCCTATGCGTGTCAGTCACTGAATAGAGTAGACATGTCAAATTAATATAAGATCATGTGAACACAATGGCTACATTATCGCAAGCTGCTTTATACAGTGAAAACAAATCCAGTCTAGACACTTTTATTGAATAGTACACCGCAGTGAGTGGACCCTCAGACTAAAGCACATTCATAAAGAGGCACAACATTAATATCTCAAGAATGTAGTTTATCCGTATGTACTATGTATGTCTATGATGGATGGTCATTTGAACTCACTTTTTGGTAACATAAACAATCAGCACTTGCAGCCATTGAGAGAATATGGAGCCTGTATTTGAACCAGTGACCCTAGAACTCTCAGGTGGATATACTAACCAGTCCGTAATTGTTGTGTTTACATTAGTGGGGGTGCTTAGAACATATTCCAAAGAACATTTTTGACTTCCTCTTTTAAGTTTGCCAGTGAACACCTTAATGACCCGGAGAAGGTTTCGGAATCGATTTAGTTTCCATTTGACCTTTTTATAAGTCTGACATTTCACTCTCCGAAGCGAGTTTGAGCATCACTCATTGACGGTATCGCATTGCCCCGTGTGGGACGTGCCAGGAGACACTACGTCTGCCAGGAGTTTATGAGGTAAGTCTGAGTACAAGACGGGACAATGAGAAGCATCCCGATATAGTGGAGAGGAATCATGCTCATGTGGTCACAGACGGCCACGAGACCACTGCTTGTCTGAACCTTGTGATTCAATCATGGTCGGACGTGTCCAAGTACTCGCGTTGCTCACACTTTGTGGATTTATATTTACAAATTGTTTACAGGCTGTGAGTGCTTGGCACCCACCACATGTGTTGATATATTTAGATGTGTGCTTTTGTGGTGCTGGTGGAGGACAAACCCTGGGGGTTTTACATAATATTCACACCTCTCCAATTTACAAAGAATAATTTCTAATGCGGCAGGATGGTGAACAAGTCGTTAACCCACAGGTTTCTGCTGTGATGATAAGTCTGAGTGGTTTTTTGTCATGTGTCTTGCTATTGGCTGGCAACTGTCCATGGTGTCCACCGCGTCTCTGCCTTTGTCTATTTAACGAGACCCCATTTTAGGGCAAGTGCTATAGAAAAGGCAAACGTGGGATTACTAGTACTACTAATGACTATCAAATTAGTAAGAATACTGTATAAGAAAAAGTGGCCAGAACGATGCAGTGAACCACAATAAAAAAAAAAACACTAAGACAATCTTTGGTACAGTGAGTCTTGCATTGGATATCGATGAGCATTTGACTCGCGCTGCTGGTGTTGATTTTAGTGCGCGTGTACTGCCACCTTGTGGCATGTTGAGGGACACGACCGCTAAAGCGGTACAGGCACGCTCATCGGGCAGAATTTCACTTCAATTTTCTCTCCACTGCGATCAAACTCATATAAAGCTATGATGTCTTTGTATGTATGTATGTATGTATGTATGTATGTATGTATGTATGTATGTATGTATGTATGTATGTATGTATGTATGTATGTATGTATGTATGTATGTATGTATGTATGTATGTATGTATGTATGTATGTATGTATCAGAAACCAACATTGCTTGTGATGTTGTCTCTTTCTCTTTGTAAAGTGTGTCCAATCCACTGCCAATTTGTCATCACATCCATGACTGATAGGTTTGTCAGAATATCTCGTTCAGGGTGTGTCAATTGCTACTCATGAAGGTTTGACAATGCCTTGTAATTACAGACGGGTCCGAGGGTTTGTGAGAGTTGGTCAAAACATCTTAGACAGTTATGCTATTAGGCTAAGTGGCTAACAGTATGCAAGGTAGTCCTTGCTGTTGTTTAATCAGAGCTTCATGCTTGGTGTTATTTTGCATGTTTTCCAGCTTTGTCTTGTTTATTCTCGGGGCCAGTCAAGCTGCCCCACACACATGTAGGTGTTGATTGCACAATTTTATTAAAAAAAATAAAAATAAAAATAAAAGGTTTATTCAATGACATCATTCAATTTCATATACTTGTATTCTGTCAAGAATAAAATTTGCCATTTTACTAAAATGAACAATAAAAAACTATTCACATTAAATAAGGGAGTTAATAAGTGCAAACCATTTAATTATAAATAACATTTTAAATGATTATGATTTTTACTATTAAAATAAATGATTTGATTTATTTACTTCTTCTTTTTTTTAAACCTCCTCAATGAATTAACCAGGCTCACCTGTCACTTTTTAAAATGAGGCCCCTTCATTCAGGAAAAGTTTGCCCACTCCCTGTCCTAAATCATTGACCCTTCTTTGGGGATGTCTGCGCTTGTTGACTGTGTGCTGTCAAGTGACTCATAATTGTCTCAAGACAAACATTTGCTCAAAATGTGTCACGGACCTGTGACGGAATGGCTTGTGTGTTTATAACAGGAGTCTACTGCAGCCCACTCCCACTTCCACATTTGGGCACCACCGTACTGGACCTCCTCGAAGTCAGAAGAAGAAGTCGAAGATGGAGAAATTCGCCTTCTTGCTGCTTTGCCTCCTGGATGTTGTGGTGCGCCTGAGTAGCGCGCAGCATCGTCATCCTGCGCGCGCACGACTCCACCCGTGGAAGCACAGATTCCAGTGGGAGAACAACGGCCAGGTGTACAGCTTACTAACCACGGGCACCCAATACCGAGCACCAGCGCAGTTGAGAGGCCGTACCCACCTGCTGTTGACCACCATGAACCGAGCTCACGTCACATCGCCATCGAGAAGAACATCCACAGATCCGGGTCATGTCAACACTGCCGCCCCGGGGCCGAATTTGGTTCCGAGGGACCAAGCCTGGTCACCCCGCAATGCAGCGGCCTTCACCAATCAGGAGTTCTCTGGGGGAGGACAAAGCTCCTCTTCGGACGAGACCGGCGCACCCACGCAACCGACGCCTCGCTCCACAGTGGCCAGTGATGATGAAAGGGACACGACGCAAACTCGACACGGGGGTGAACCGCAACCGACTGACGCACCTGCAATGTTGTTCAGAAATGTGGTCGAGGTACATTATACGCAACAAAGGACCGATCCGATCCGCACCACCAATAACACAAATGAGCCACAACGAGATCCACACAATATCCAGCACAGGAATTCTGTTTTCTATAACGTTTACCCTCCGGACCAAAGGAACAGGGCCCCCACGAGACCGGTTTTACCAGGACCGGGCCACGGTACCAGCTTCTTCCATAACGGTACGACACACACTCTAAAGCCGTTTGAGCATCTATTCAGTATCCTAACGTGCAGTGCACGACTTTGCTGTCCAATTAGTACTCGCTTTGTTCTCAGCGTAAGTATTGGCGCAATAGCAGAATAAATTGGGGGCACTAGTAGAACGACTGAGACTCACTGAAGGACTGACTATGCTCTGAAGTGTCTTACTAGTGACACAATTTCCACTGTAGATATTTCTGTGCTCTATCAGAAAGACAAGGACGTGCTAGTAAAACCAGGGAACACTATAGGCCTATGTCTCACGAGAGACATTTTTTCCTGTGAAGGAAGGCCTGGGCTGACATTCAAACCCCGAACCTCAGAACTGTGAGGCAGACGTGCCAACCCAGCATCCTGCCACGATAATAACCATATACATAATTTTCAAATCACCACATACAATGTTCTACCTCCTGCTTGGACATTTTCAGACTGGACTATACAGATTATACTGTACTTTACATTGCTAATGTTTTGTCTTCTGTAGGTCTCCCAGACTTGATTCCTGACCCATACTACATCCAAGCTGCATCTTACATCCAACGAGTGCAGATGTTTGCACTCCGCTGTGCCGCTGAGGAGAACTGCCTGTCCAGGTGCACATCTCTTTTCTATACTTAACCTTCGGCCGGCGGGTGATGTATTGTGTGGGAGAGCATTTCATCTGGGCCGCTATCTATTGAGCACATTAGATGCCCACATTAGGAAAAAAAATCTCAATCTCACATCACTCTTCGTATAAGATATTGTCAAATGTTGAAATGACTATTCAGTGCATATAAAAAGTCTACACACCCCACTTCAAATGACGTTTTTGTGACCTTAAATCAAAAGGAGACAAAGGAATCATTTCAAAACGTTTCCCAGCGATAATGACCTTTAACCTCTCAAGTGAATTTTTTATCAGCTTTTAAAAAGTAAATGAATGAGAATGTGGTTGCATAAGTGTGCACACCCTCTTACAACTGGCACGTGGCTGAGTTCAAAATTCACCAATCCCATCGAAAATTGTGTTAAATGAGAGTCAGCACACACCTGACAACTTTGAAAGTACATATCTGATGAACAGAAAATACATTTCAGCCATTCAAGTGAACTTTTCCTCATATTTGTTTTGCTTTCTAGCAGAAGTCTGAAAGTTTTGTCCTAACACTGACTCTTATTTGAAACTGTTCATAATTCTCCCGACCTTGACAGTTCCATCTGAGGAAATACACATACTGTCTGATGCTGCCATCAAAATGCTTCTCTATAGGAATGATTTTCTTTGGGGCGATGAGCAGTGACGTGTTTGTACCAAAACACATCTTTTGGGATTACGGCCAAAAAGTCTGGTTTCATTGGGCCATAATCTCCCCAAATCTCTCAAACATATGTGGAAAATTCTGATGTAATCTGATGAAACTAAGGTTGAACTTTTTGGCCAGAATGACAACCAACACCAGTTGCATCACAGTCAGTGATAAGAAACATTACCCGAACACTGGCTTGCGAAAATGATCCCACTGTTGGTATTTGGCACTTTGGCCCCTTTAGACCATGTCATAAAGTCTGATGCTGCAGATGCAGATAAAAGGAAGGAAGCATGGTCTTCCCCTTGAGTTGTACCACATTATGATGCCTGCTGGGCTGTTGCCCACTTGGAGGCTGAGTGGCACAGCAACTGGCATGTGCCAAAGATCTCTTTGCCAAGTAAAACAAACAACTCCTCAGACAAAGCCAGCGGGCAAAACTGCAAAAGCATATAATATTATGACCCGTGCATTGCACAGTATTTGCCAATTGCCCATAATCCAATAAAATCTGGGCCATTTGTCCACAACCCCCACCTCCCCCCCACCCATACAGCTGCAACATGTGCATTATACCATATGAGACCAATGTATTTACTGACATTTTATGACGTGCAGGTCTGCGTACCATCCGAGGGTGAGCGAGCTGGATTACAGGGTTCTTCTGAGATTCCCCCAGCGTGTGAAGAACCAGGGAACAGTGGACTTCCTCCCAAAGAAGCCCAGACACAAGTGGGAATGGCACAGCTGTCATCAGTGAGTTCACTTTGTTCTCGCTACTGTTCAGTAGTTTCTTTTGTTTGTCCAGAGTTAGTTTGTCAAACATTAAAGGTCCAATGCCCCAATCTACAGTATTTCTTTTTTAATAACCTTTGATGGCCTTTTATCGGGTTTGCAAGATGATTTGGGTTGGAAATAGCCAGGATACCCTTTTTTCAGCAAGTGGGTCATAAACGCCCGGCATCTTGAATGAGCCGATTTCTCATTAATCGTTGAGATGTAAATGAGCTTTGCTCTGACTGGATCGCTGTTGCCCTCAAACTGAAGTTAGAAAACAGATTTCCTGTGATTGGTAGTTGGCGATCACTTGATGCCATTGGTGCATATCCAGTGCATTGTATTTTATCACAGTTAATGAACGATAAAAAGATAGCGTAACAGTCAAGAGGGAAACAGGTTGATCCTGAAAGACGACATCAGCGAAAATAAAAGTAGAAAGTGTCGATGTTTTGCTCCACCCCCATTCACTGATTGTACCCGGGGCATCGCTCTCGTGTCATATGGCGAGAAAGAGAGTGCAAGCTTTTCTATTTCATCCATAGATACATTATAAATTATAAATATGGTTAAGTATTATTGTCAAAGGCAATGCAGTATTTGCGTACTTGTAGTATTTGTGTGGCTTGGTGGCGGTGTATTTTATCGCCTACTGCAAATTATTGACAAACTCTACGGATGTCAAATTTAAACCATGCCACAGACTCATTATAGCTTGTGTTAAGCATAAATCGGTGGGAAAAAAAATCAAATTTTGATGGCATGGTACCTTTAATTATGTTTGTTTTGTCTTACTTGGTTGTTTGGTCAATCTTTTTTTTTTTTTTTCACAAAACAAGAGAAAAAAAAAGACCAAAAAAACTGCTTCTGTCTAATTTCTCGATTTGTATGTTTGAGCTATCCTGCCTTGTATCATTTGTTCATTCTGTTATTTGCAAGTTCAAATCTATCATTCAGTCTTTTTTTTTTTTTAAATTAAACTTTTTGTTTATTGTGCATTTGTCTTTATGATTCTACAGTATGTTGGTTTGGTCGTTGATTGCTCCTTCATTTGGTATTTGAATTTCATGAATTGTGTGGTATACCTACTGTTTGTTTTTTGTTGTAAAATTGAACTATCGTTCAAACTGTTGTTCACTCTGAAATTGTTTCGTGCTGTGAATTGGTTTTCATCGACCATTCATTTTTTGTGGTCAGTTCTCTGCTGCACAGTAGACTGCTGGTTTATATGTCTGCCTCAAAGGTCTGGGGTTTGTCTCTTTTCCTGTGTGGCTTCCTCCAACAACCTCAAAACATGCTTGCTAGATTAATTGAAGACTTGACCATGGGTGTGAATGTGAGTCTGAATGTTTTTTTGGGGGACTAAATGTGCCCTCTGATTGGCTGAACCCCACCCCTTGTACCTTGATCTGCCAATTCTATAATTGTTTTTTACTTGTCATTTTTCCCTGCTCAAGTTTATTTGTTGGCTTGTTTTGTAAGCTCAGTTAATGTTGCTTCATTCCTTCCAGTGTACATATTATTCCAGTCCGATCATTCTGTATTCCTGTCAACTGATCTTTGGTTCCATCTGTCTGTTGTGGCTTTTCTACCCCGAAGGCACTACCACAGCATGGAGGCCTTCAGTAACTATGACCTGCTGGATACCTCCAACGGACGCAAAGTGGCCGAGGGCCACAAGGCCAGTTTCTGTCTGGAGGACACGTCATGTGACCGCGGTGTACGGAGACGCTTCGCCTGTACTGCTCACACACAGGTCTGCTCACAGGGGAATCAGAAGAATGTCATAAACAATAATGCGCAAAACCAAGCTCTACTTTTTTTTTATTTTTAAACTTCTGTCAGGGGCTTAGTCCCGGTTGCTATGACACCTACCACGCCAACATCGACTGCCAATGGATCGACATCACTGACGTTCCACCGGGAAACTACACACTCCAGGTAATGCAAATGCAACGAGACGTAAAATTTAGGATGCTGAGTGCAATTTTGCCACATTTTTCTCAGGTAACAGTGAACCCTTATAAACTCGTGGAGGAGTCAGATTTCTCCAACAACGTGGCCAAGTGTGACATCCGGTACACGGGAAGTTACGTGCAAGCAACAAACTGCAGGATCACAAAGTAAGGGGCCACTTCACCATGTCATATTGGCCATTTGTTTACATGACCAAAGTGGTTTGGATCTTTAAACAATTGAAAACAGGTCTCTTGTTTGACAGGAGCTGACCTGAGTGACAGCAAATTGTCTTCACGCTGTTGGCAAGTCCTGCTGCTGAAGTATTTCTTCAAGTACTTCAGTGTTGCTCCAGCTATGCCAGTGAAATTCTAAATTATTTAACTTTTTTTTCATGCGAATGATCTTGATGGGATACCCATAGAAGTATGCAACGGAATAGTTGTTTTTGTTGATGAAATAGATCGGAATAGTAAAGGCTGACAAAATATGTTGTGATTTATAAATATAGTTGTTGTTTTTTTGCATGTATTAATTCAAATGTACCTCTTTTTTTTACCTTGACAAGTGTATATTTATAAAAGTACATTTTAATGTATAAACTGTTACTATTTAATAAAGAATTTAAGGGAACACCATTCTACTGTTTCCTTCCTTTTTAAAAGTCCTGGCAGCAGGTGTTTTGAAATGGCTTAAGGCAATTGCCTGTGACCTTGAGATTTCTAGGGGCCCCCCCAAGCAAGACAAAAAAATAATTTCATCAAGTTTTCTTTGATTTTAAGAATTATGGTTTTAAATGCTTTTTCAAAATAACTATTGCGATCCATCACTGAAAGACAAACACAGAAAATATGACATCTAACCTTCCAAAAAATTCTCAATGGTGCACCACCAAATCGAAATGGCAAACATGGTAATTAAAAAAAAAAAGAAGAGTAAAAATTAAATATTTGCTTCAAACATCAGTCCAGAAAATTCCATTTCACCTGCATTTCATGTCAGGCACTTAATTCAATGGACAATATGCATCAATCGTGTTTCACTCATAAATTTGGAAATATTATTTGAATGTCAGAGCCTCACCCTGACAATCTCGCTGCGCGTCACTTCTCTACAGTATGCCTCCCCATTCTATGCTGCTTATCCTGTTCTTGAGTTGGAGCCGATATAACTGACTTGCTGACGGGAAAAATACCGGTTGTCAATCACAGAACACTTGCAGACAAAAATCCACTTACATCGGTGACTTTGAAGCCCATATTTGTGCTTTCTACTACTTGCTTTACCAAAATGAACTCACTACATTTTTTACATTTTTACAACTTCCGAGGACAATGACACAATACAATTATAGGGACTTGTTGAGATCTGCACTGGTAATTGAGATCTGAGGTGGGAAAATCTGAGACAGAAGCAACAAGAACCATTGCGCAATAATGACAATGTTGCACAAGAATTGTTGAAGAAAATTCCCCATCTATAGTCTTACTTAAGATCTGTTTTGTTTTTTTTTTGTTTTCTTAATGTTAAATGATTCGTCGGGTTGCGTTGTCTTGTGTCAGGCTAAAAAACATCAGTTATCCAGCACAGCAAAATTATTTGTCTAATTTGTATGTTTAACATGTTTTGATTTGCTAATGTAGCATCTGTCGTCAGATCAGTCCTGATTAATCTGTCAGAATTATATATTTTTTTGGAATGTATGAGTTATCAGCCCGGCGTAAAATTTAGTTTGACCTTTGCACTTACAAAATAAAAAATAAAATCATAGTGCAAGCACTTCTGGGCCTAACTGCACCCAGATGCGTCTCCCCGTGCAAGGGTGAATCTTGAAAGACTGGAACACAGCCCCCCTCTTCTTTTTCCCCTCAAGGAGATGTTTGCTGAGAGCAAGTCGTCTTGTTAAGCCTGCAGGGCGTGAGGGATAGGCAGAAATGCCTGTCAGCATTCCTTCACCACCCCAAATGGCAAGAGGTAGAGACATTTCACAGATCTGCAGGCCAAGAGGGGAAAGCAGCACTGTGAAACATGTACGTCAGCATGGTGTGCTTATCTTGACGTGCGCGAAGAGCTCGCAGTCAACAAGTGTCAGAGCCAACAGTGATGCAACAACGCCAGAAGTCCTCTCTGTACTTGAGGGGTCATTTTGTTTGCATAAGTACTTGCTAGTTGATGCTACTAGGCAACGAGATGCTAAGTTAAGGCTGATACGAATCAGAAACAGTAAATAATTGCTCAAGACAAACTCATAACGGATGATAAAGAACTGATGCAAAGGTGTGTTTTAGATTAATCCCAATTTCCACATTTTGAAAACTGGAGCCACCACCTTTGCCATCAGAAAAACAAAACAAAACAAAACAAAACAACTATTTAATTTAAATTACAAACGGTGTAGATTACATTTTGTTTTAATCGTCTTTTAATCGTTTACTAATCACTTGGTGTAAAACAACTCACCACTCTGAGAGGAAAGTCCTCCTGGGCACTGTGCATATATGTTACACATATTACAATGTATTTAATTAGCTTTTTCTGTAGGCCTTTGTAGGGCGGCCTGGTAGTCGAATGGTAAGCACGTCGGCTTCACAGTGCAGCGGTACCGGGTTCAATTCCAGCTCTGGCCTTTCTGTGTGGAGTTTGCATGTTCTCCCCGTGCTTGCGTGGATTTTCTCCGGGTCCTCCGGTTTCCTCCCACATTCCAAAAACATGCATGGCAGGCTGACTGAACACTCCAAATTGTCCCTAGGTGTGAGTGTGACCGCGAATGGTTGTTCGTTTCTGTGTGCCCTGTGATTGGCTGGCAACCGGTTCAGGGTGTCCCCCGCCTACTGCCGGAAGATAGCTGGGATAGGCTCCAGCACCACCGCGACCCTTGTGAGGATTAAGCGGTTCGGAAAATGAATGAATGAAAGTTTCCTTTGTAGCCCCGTCCAGCATTTAACTTGCCCATCCCTGATGTATATGATAATTAAAACATGGAAACATTAAATTATTACTCCCGCCCACGCATGTCTGGCTTTTCTCCAAATTGTCCATGGGTGTAAATGTAAGTACAGTAGGAATAGCTGTTTGTCGAAATGTGCCCTTCAACTGCTCTGCAACTTGTGCAGGGAGTCAGCCTTTGTGAAGATAAGTGATATCGAAGATGGATGGTTGGTTCAGTCAAGACTGTAAATTAGAAGTTTCCTTCCTCTGGTGCTGTTTACAACTATTTAAGTAGCTGAATGTATTTGTGCTGACACATAACCACACAGACATGCTGACATTTCTTTCACATCCCCAGTGTGTGCTCAAAGTCTGGGAAATGAGCGTCATTAGTGAAATGCTCTGTTGCTCTGTCTGAAAGCACTGCATGTGTTTGCCTATCCCAAATGGTTTGTTTGCAGTCGGGAGAAGAAGTTAGTGTTCGGGTGAGTGTGGAGCGAATGAACAAATATGTTTCTCTACCTCCGACATCCTGCGAGAGGAAACCATTCGCATGCGACACTCGTTCAGCATTTTCAGCGGCCCGGCATGTTGTTTTCCCTGTTTAAAATAGAAGAACGTGTGCCCACTGACCTTGTCGTTTTCTCCACAAGCCTATGAGAAAAACACTGCAAAACAAACAAACAAAAAAACAATATTTAGGGGAACATATCAGAGCGCAGTACATTTATTTTGACCAAAACATTTATGAACAATAAACACGATACTGTATTGCTTACCATAATACAGATTAATTTATTGCTTGTGCTTATTAAAAAAAATACATGAGGAGAAGACCTTAAAAAAATCATACATTAAATCGTAATTGCATTATAGACGGGGAAATAAATTGTAAAGCTGTATCAGCAACTGTGGCCCTGTTTAAAAAAACAAACAAGCAAAACAGCATTTTTAAAAAGTGTGAAAATAATCACAATCTTTTTGAAAAGTACCAAGTGTTAACTTTTAACTTATTTTCTTTTAGTTTATAAGTTCCACACTCTTGGTGGATGTCTGCTCATTGATGGTTCTTTTTTTATTTTAATATTTGTATTTATATTGCACTTAATTGAACAGTGTTTTTTTTTTCTTCTTTCTTCTTTCTACCCACAATCTTGCTGCTGTAGACTGTAAATTTCCCCGGTGTGGGACAAATAAAGGATATCTTATCTTATCTTATCTTATCTTATCTTATCTTATCTCATCTCATCTCATCTTTTTTAATGCTGTTACTGTCATATTTTGATCCTGTGAGTTGTGGTCGGACAGCGAGGAACCCAGTGAACATTTGAGGAGGACAAACAAGGGAAGGCGACTTACTGTACAGACACTTTTATTTTTAATGTTCCTGTTGTGTTCACAGCCTTCACAAATGGCTGTCAGACAATGTTGAGGTTTGTCGATTTGGGCCAGACATATGTTCATCTGTCACACGTTGCTGGGAGGATGTTTTATGGCTCCATAGACATGTGTGTAAACATACACACACATGCTGACATGTAGTAACAGTGACAAGACAGTGTCTATTTTTGCCTGCTGTTTTGCTTTACTGTGCAAAGATGGGGGTGCAGTGTTAGTACAGCAAACATATTATATATATAAGTTGCCATAAGTTATATTCTTGTTTGTAGGCATATGTTATTCACAGACAGTGACCGAGGGGTCACCACGTCTGCCTAACAGTTCTGAGGTTTCGGGTTCAAAATTCGGCTGCGGCCTTCCTCTGTTGAGTTTGCACGTTCTCCTTGCGCTTGCGTGGGCTTTCTGCTGGCACTCAGGCTTCCCTTTCCATTCCGCAGACATGCATGTCAGGCTCATCGAAGACTGTCTGTATGCATGAATGTGGGTTTGAATTGTTTTTTTGTGTAAATGTGCCTGACGACTGACAAGGTGCACAAACACCCCCTTGTCCCGGTGCCCATCCATGAAAATACCAAAAGAAAGAAAACTCCACCCAGACTGCACTTTGCACTGTGCACAAAAATAGTGCTCTTTAGCGTTCAGTTATTTTTCACTATTTCAGTCTTCCTGATTTTTGGAGGCGCAGCTAAAACGACGCCCAGTGGCGAACTTGGGTATCTGGCAGTACCCTATGCCCCACTATATTCACACCAGTGGCTATCTGGTACAATTGGCATAAGAAAGAGATGCTGAACGAAGTAGCATTTCAGAATGGAGGCAAAGGCTTGGTTTTTTTCATGATTTTAAAGCTTTTTATGTAGTTTTTTTTAATCATTCAAATATTGCAGGGTTGTTAACAAAACCTTTTTAATCGCGTCAAATGTTGTAAAGGAGCTGAAAAAAAGACACCTGCAGTTCACAGCAGCAATCGATGGGTGGCAACCATGAGCAGGAAAAAACAGTGACAGTCGCAAACGAGAAACAGCAGAAGAAGCCACGCATATCATGGACAAACTCGTCTTTCCATTGCCACAGTTACTTTGATTAAACACACATACAAGAATGGCAACCACAAAGAAGTTTCGTGTTGCTCACCTGACAGCTTGTCTTCTGTTCGTGGTGCTTCTGTCTGAGTATCGAGCTCATGCTTCGGACGAACAAACGAAAACGGTGGAGTTTGACGTGAGACCGGGAGGGACGATGTACACCTTCACCGAGTCAATTGTATGTATTTTCATGTAAGAACGACTCAGCGCGCATTTGCTTAAAACCATTTCCTGTAACGTTGCTTATTGTTCAAATGTCATTTTAAAACGATGTCAGTTTACCTGTGTTATCACTATCACACGACAGTAGCCACTGTCTGCTTTTCTTTGTTTACATGTCATTTAGCGGTTTTATTTTTTGTGTGTGTGTGATTGTCTTGCTAAACGTAAGGGATAAGCGCTGCTTTCCAGAAAGGCCAGATGTCCGTTATATCGATGTGCATAAACACTGGCTAGCTTTATGCATGATGCTTTAATGTAATTTCTGAGGCTAAAGCGCCCACCAAGCGCTTCAGTGGATGTTTTCTTCACTTTTAATTAGAACGCTTTAATGTCGGCATTAATTAGCCCAAGTGTCACAGTTTCCACTTCAAGGGGGCATCAGACTAAATTATGTCGCGTTTTGATGACGTCACAGCAAATGAACGACTGACACGTTGCTGGCTGCTACAAAGGCGCCATTCATAGGATAACGCACTTCCAAACCACGGAGTTGTAATATTGCATACGTGCAAACTAGTACATGCTATTATATATTATATTTCACTTTGATTGTACATTTTTCAATGCATGTATAAAAGAGCCCCTATCCTAACTCAGTAACAAAGAGTCTGAAGCAAACAAAATAACCTAATACTATATTTTTTCCCTTGTGCAAAGGGCTCTCTTGCATAAAAATTACCCTTCAAGGATGGAACAAAACTGCTGATCAAGAAACCAACATTAAGCGCAAGAATTCATTTTGTACAGTTTTTTGTACAGTATCTTTTCTTTCTAATCTAACATTAATTGCAAAAATAATTATTTTGTAATACACTTGAGTGCAAAAATAAAATTTTGTCCCATTAATCAATTAATAAATCAAAAGAATAATTGATTCTAAAAATTCTATAGTGACAGCCCTGATTATCAGGATTGTTGCACTGATAATTGCATTGCTTAAAATTGCTTTAGTTGTTGTAGAGCAACATGATTTCAAGTTGAACTGTAGTACAATTGATTTTGTTTTAATAATTCATTTTTATTGAGTAACATAGTTTAAATGAGATTATAGATTTGCACATTTGCTGGATAAATACTTTAATGTGATACCAATGAATTTGCTGTCTGACATCAGTGCCGTGCCAAATGATCACGCGTTGAGAGCAAATAAAAATAGAAGGGCCATATTGTGGTGTATTTGTTGTTTTTACAAATTTTGTTGTGTCTCTGGAGGGTCTGACCACCCATCAAGAGTGAAACGATCATGCCGCTATCTGAAAATGGATAAATGTATGAACTAGTGATCCCAATGAATTTGCAGCTTCAGCGGCACTTAGCAGTTACGAACTGAACATGAATGGCGAGAAGACATCGTTGATGGAATATAGCTGAAGGTGTGTCAACATTCTGCTTTTTTTTCAGGGGGAGTATGAATGCTCATTCTCATTCAGTGCACAAGGAGGGACCAATGAGGTTGGTTTCACAAAATCTCCACCCCCATACACACGCACACAAAATTGCAGCTCTTGTTAGTGCTGACCTCTGTCGTTCTCTGTTTCTAGAAATGGCTAATGAGTGTGGGCCTTGATGAAGACAACCGGCATTTTTCCTGCTCTGTGTGGAGGTGATACCAACACGCGTACGCATGCACACGACCCACCATATTAGTACAGTAACTGGAAAATTTCGCACGAGTACCACACAGCGTTAGTCCTGTAGGCGGCAGTAATGCCATTTGTCCTCACAAGCCCATGCAAACACACTGATGAAAATGTACATCACTCCAATAGTTATTTTTCGCACATGCAAATGTTGTACAAGGTTCAGTCCCCTGAATGGTGGCAATTTCCCCCTAAAATATAAGACAGTGCAACTACATTTTTGACCAAATGTGTGACCAGTAAATTTGCAGTTTTTTAAAAATTTTTGAATATTTTTGATGATCCTAAACACTGAAAACACATGCTACTTTAAAATTCTCATTTCATTTTTATTAAAAAAAGAAAACAAAATCTTATATCATTGAATAAGGTACACATAAGGTGTTATACAACCTAAGTTCGATGAAATATTTACCTAATTACCACTTTGCAGTACATACACACAAATATGTCGCTAAATAAGAGGGTGGAACTCTCTCTCAGTATATGTCTGAACAATACACTATAATTAAAATGATTTAAATGCTTGAGCTGAAGAAAAACAAGAAAAACTATACCTACCTGTACTCATGACATGACTTGAAGTATTTCCACGTTTTTGCACCTGCTAAAACATGCTGCTTGTCAGTTGAATACAATATATCTTCATTCATTTAGCGCTTTTACAACACTTGCAGCTGTAATTTGGCATAGCAAGAATGATGGAAACTCCATTGTTTGTCATCCTAGGTTCGGCTGTCTGCAGCGTGTGCTTGCACATAACTTGCAATTTCGTCCTGACTGCATTTGAAATGTTGCCACTGAAACACAAATTCGACCGCATGTCTTGTGATTACATGTCACTACATTGGATTTCTCAGCAGGGGAAATACACATATAGCAACGTTGCTCACAATATACTCACGCGCGTCGGCGATGTGCGTGTTTTGTAGTTTTTAAAATTTGTATTTTATTTGCATTGTGCCAGGCAATCACTGATAGTACAGAGCTTCTCATCGGTCAATACAGACAACGCCATCTTACCGGCATCTGATTGGCTTGGTCGGGCACCTCATTTATAAAACAAAAAACGATATTGGACTATAAGAAATTGAATTGTTGGAGGTCTAAGGCCTACACCATGCCTTAGCGACACCATGTCATTTTTCTTTTGTTCTCAAAGGGTGTATTAACAAGTAGTACGCTCCATTTTGCTTCAATTACTTCAGGGCATGATTCATCACCAAACAATTCCACACAGGCGACCAAATAACGATCAATTAATCGGCTACAATGTCCATCCCAAGTTACAGGAATGAATGTATTCAAATTAATTAATATGCATGACAACAAATGATTTTGTTTGTTTTGTCTGCAAAGGCCCACAGGGAAATCATACTTGTTTTTCACCTCGTTCAAAATGGAGATGAAGGGAGCCAAAGTTGAATATGCAAATGCTTCCGTAAGTATGAACAAACCACTTTTGTGTCATCATGGTTGTCTTTTCATTTTCACAAACACGAATCCTCCGAATTATAGCACACTTTCCACACCCTCTCTTGAAATTAGCAAGAGCCCATAAAGTCAATGAAAGAATTTTGACTTGTCAGAAGCTATGACTGTTAGGTCCTGCTAGACTGTACATCCAACAAAACGACCAACAGATGCATTTTATGATAGTGGCATGATCGATTCACTCTTGATTTGTGGTCAGACCCTCCAGAGACAGAACAAAATTTGTAAAAACAATAAATATTACACAATATGGTCCTTCTACTTTTATTTGCTCTCAACGTGTGATCAGTTGGCACGGCACCAATGTCGGACAGCAAAAGTTGACACCAATTGAGCGCCATCGCAAAGACACAAGCCCCGGCGACAGTTTTGACTTACTATTACCTCGGATGTTCTCTGTATGCACCCACAACCTCACTGCCCCTGTCACTGTGCTGATCAAAGTGTTTCCCCGCACTCTCGAGGAGGTTTGGAAAGTACAGAGTCGGCACAAATGTCACATAATCAAAGCAAAGCGGCAGAGAGAACGAACTCTTCAAAACATGCCTTGGTGTAGTCCGTAAATAAGGATGCCTCCAGCTTGGCAGTACAAGGCTCAGGATGTCTGCGCCCTACACTTGCCTAAGTTTGCCTTTCATAGAGCTGAGCTGACAATATCTTGAATAAAAAGTGACTTTTTGTTTCCCCCACACACGCCAATTTTGACATGCACGCTGCTTCTTGCAAGCGCATGGAGTCACTGCCCACCTGCACAAATGTTATGAGATTCAATACAAGATAGTCATGCTCAGTTTTCATTAACACTGCCAGTGAGACGTTTTGTGGAAAAGCGACTTTTCTCTTTACTTCTGTACACATTTTGGTGTGCAGAATACCTGTTCAGTCATCAAGTGTATAACAACACAAATGCATGTTTTGTGAGCTGCCCATGAAATGGGGTACCCGGTAATAAAAATCATCCGGAGCTTATCCACGAATGACTTTATTATGACATGACAAATTTTATTGCAATCAGTGCTCGGACTACACGTCCGCTGCATTGTTGTTGGATGGCCAGGTTTGAGTTTTTTGTGACATTTTTGTTTGGTGGTGTGCTGTGAGATTTTACCCATGCAAAATATGTACCTTGGTTCAGTAAGTCCTTTTGATTGTGCGGTTGAACGTTGGGGCCAGACTGTGTTTTTTTATTTATTTATTTTTCATTTAAACACAGCGAGACATTTTCTGCTGCCTTTATTGTGGACCGTAAAATATGGGAAATGATATCCAGGAAATCGGATTGTATTCCTGACCAGAGATGCACTATTTGTAAACCACACTATTTTTCGTACTGGTCATTAATTTTTTGAGGTGTGATAAGATTAAGCTTCTAATGGGTTGTCGTCAACATTGCTGAGCCAAATGGAATGACGCACAATATCACCACAACTTTTTTTTTTTTTACTTTCCCTTCGATTTATTGTTTCATTTTGCAATTTATTGTCCACCATTTGTCTTCATGGAAACTTATTTTATCTACATTTGGCTTGTAGCCACCACACATCCCAAACAAAAACATGACATCAGACAGAGGAGAGAAGAGGGAGGCAAAAAAATAAAAGGTGAAAACTTTTATTTTGGTTTCATGGAGGGCAGGTTGTGTTTGGACTGTCTTCCTGAGCAATTGTTGTGGCCACGCCTCCTTCCAACATTAAGGATGTTCTCTTGGCACTCCCTCCACCTGCTTCACACACACACACACACAAATATGCAAAAAATTAATTACTAAATGAGGACACAAAAGCCCCATGCAGCATCCCCTTGATCTTGTTGTCAAGTCTTCAACCTCTTTTTCCTATTCTTTCCTTCATATTTGTGTGTGTGTGTGTGTGTGTGTGTGTGTGTGTGTGTGTGTGTGTGTGTGTGTGTGTGTGTGTGTGTGTGTATTTCCAGTCGCAAGTGGCAATGGCAGCAGGACAGCGTGATGTGGAGCTTAATTCAGAGGAATACACCATCGAAGAGTCTGCAGGTGAGCTTTAATCATCTCCCAGTGCTTGTTGCGTCGAGGTCACCCCCATCTCTCATGTGAGCAGACTATATTAGAATTCACTTTAATCAACATTTTTGGCTTGTTTGCTGTCCAGAATGTCAATTAATTAAAACCAACAACCATCCGGACCCGAGAATGATCCAATTTTTGGTCTGTGAGGATGGCTGCACTACAGCAGATAATTAAATGCGTCGAATGCAGTCAATCTCAACTGGTGGGTCACGGACATAAATAAATTAGAGAGGGTCCTCGGTTTTCAGGGAAATGCCTTGCATAAGGTTACTTAGTGCTGTAGTAGATTCTCCCAAAAGGTAGCACTGTTGAGTCACTCTTAGACTCAGTTGACATACTTGTAGCTTCTCCAGGGAAGGAAAGGTTTGACGTTTGTCATCTCTGACATTGAACGGTTATCCTTGTGTGTTTGCCAAAACGGAGAGCATGTAGCCACATTACAACTGTGGTCAATGAGTACGGTCTGCATCCGTGCATCACTCTGTAATTGGCACATACATATAGGAGTGTTTAACTTCCGACACCACGCGTGCATATCAATAAATTAGGATTTCAGTAGTTCAAAAAGTGAAATCGGTAGTGTACAATTACTAAACACACACACACACACACACACACACACACACACACACACGCACACGTTTCGCCTTAAAAACAAATTGCTTCCTGACCCGGAGCCGG
>CAAKHF010022204.1:0-12320 GCA_901007745.1 Hippocampus kuda | reverse complement strand
CCGCCGGTCCGCGGACCGGTACCGGTCCGCAGGGCATTTGGTACCGTGCCGCACAGAAAGAACTTGCCTTATTTCCGTTTTATTTATTTCGGAATACGAATATGTTTTATTTTGAAAAGTTACCGGATTCTCCGTTACATCCGTCTGTGTCACGCTTGACTCACGTCAAACCACACTTCTCCGTCACGTGACCGATTACGCTAGAAACAAAACGTTGAAGGTCGCAAAAAGAGTTCCTCAGGGCAGGTGATGCAGATTTGCAACAACCAAGTACCTTTACCTGTAACAATAACTTATTTTGAGCCTGAGAGGGTTTAAAAAAAAAAATGCTGGAGATCGCAAATGACGGCGGCCTTAAAAGTACGTTCGAGACAACTGGATTAAAGTTATGGCTGAATCCTCTGAGATGACCACAATAGCACTGTTGCTATTTCCGACATCCTACCTGTGTGAGGCGGGGGTTTTCTGAAGTAACGGCGACTAAAACAAAATTACGAAGTAGACTGGACATAAACCACACACTTGAGGTGTCATTGTCTCCTATTACCCCGAGATGGGACCGTCTAGTTGCAGAAAATCAAGCTCGGGGCTGTGGTAAGTCGTCATTTTCATGCACTTTGAATTTGCGTTGTATCGTATTTTGAAGGCATTAAACATTACCATAGCGATCAGTGTTGCGGCCAGATTCGACGCTCCTTGTGTTTATTATCATATTTTGAAAACACCACAGTTTTCATGCAGCTCATACCATATTATTTTGTTGTATTAATCTGCCACATTTTAAATGCCGGTCCCTGAAAATATTGTCTGACATAAACCGGTCCGTGGGGCAAAAAAGGTTGGGGACCCCTGGAATAGAGTATGTCCCTGGCCCTTGGAATGGGAATAATAAGCGATTGTTCAACATGAAATCAGTTGGTTGTGTGGACCTGATTTATTGTGTCTTCAAGGAATTAAGGGAAGTGGTAGTGAACTACTTCGCTGCCACTCGCAGAGGTGCTGTTAAGTGAGTCCACTATGAGCCCCAATTTCAATGAGGGTGAGAGTTGTGCAAAAAGGTAAATAAAAACAGAATAAAACAATTTGCAAATCCTTTTCAACTTGTAGAATATGCTAAAAAGACAATCTATTTAATGTTCACACAAATGCTGTTTTGCAAATATTCTCTCATTTTGAATTTGATGCCTTCAGCACGTTCCAAAACAGCTGGGACAGGGGAAACAAAAGTCTAGGAAAGTGTTAAAAAAAACAAAAAAAACGCAAAACAGTTTGGAGCATTTCACAGTTGAACATGTTCAACATAAACATGTGACCGGCATGACTGGGTATACAGTAAAAGGAGTATCGCTGAAAGGTGCCACAATTTATTGCTCCATTTGTAAATGCAAGTTAAAATACTACCATGCAGAGCGAAAGCCATATATCAACTGATGCAAAGTGCAAATGTGTGGTGTGGCCCGACGAGTGTACACCGACCACTTTGCGGTGGCCGCAAGGTGCCTGTCGTGGCAGGAATCCCCAAACCAGCTGGTGGTCACCGACGGTCAGGGACGCTCTCAATGTGAAGAAAGAGTCCTTTTTGGACTGTAGGACGCCATAGGCAGCTGACAGGTATCTGTTGGCTAAGCGGAATGCAGCTTCAGCAGTCGCTGAAGCAAAAACCCGGACGGGCTTGGGAGGAGTTTGGAGAGGCCATGGAAAACGACTTCCGAACGGCTCTGAGGAAATTCTGGTCCATCATCTGGCACCTCAGGCAGTCGTGCACCATTAACACTGTGTATAGTGGAGATGGGGTGCTTCTGACCTTGACTCGGGACATGATGAGTCAGTGGGGAAAATACTTAGAAGACCTCCTCAATTCCACCGACACATTTTCCAATGAGGAAAAATAGCCTGGAGACTCTGAGGTGGGTTCTCCTATCTCTGAGGCTGAAGTAACTGAGGTGGTCAAAAAGCTCCTTGGTGGCAAAGCCCCAGGTGTGGATGAGATCCACCCCGAGTTCTTAAAGACACTGGATGTTGTGGGGGTGTCCAGGTTCACATGCCTCTAAAACATCACATGGATTGGCAGACCGGGGTGGTGGTCCCTCTTTTCAAGAAGTGGGATCGGAGGGTGTGTTCCAACTGCAGAGGAATCACACTCCTCAACCTCCCTGGTAACATGTATTCGGGGGTGCTGGAGTGGAGGGTCCATCGGGAGGTTGAATCTCGGATTCAGAAGGAACAATGTGGTTCTCATCCCATCTGTGGAAAAGGAGAGTTTGCCCAACCAGTCTACATGTGTTTTGTGGACTTAGAGAAGGCGTTCGACTGTCTCCCTCGGGGTTTGGCATACCGGGCCCCCTGATACGGGCTGTTCGGTCCCTGTATCACCGATCTCAGAGTTTGTTTCGCATTGCTGGCAATAAATTGGATTTGTATCCAGTTAGGGGTGGACTCCGCCAAGGCTGCCCTTTGTCACCGATTCTGTTCATAACCTTTATGGACAGAATTTCTAGGTGCGGGCAAGGCAATGAGGGGGTCCGCTTTGGTGGCCTCAGTATTGCATTCTCTGCTTTTCGCAGATGATGTAAAACTGAAGGCTTCTTCAAGCCGTGATCTCCAACTCTCACTGGAGCAGTTCACAGCCAAGTGTGAAGTGGTTGGGATGAAAATCAGCACTTCCAAATCTGAGACATTGGTCCTCAGTTGGAAAAGGGTGGAGTGCCCTCTTCGGGTCGGGGATGAGCTCTTGCCCCAAGTGTCGGAGTTTAAGTATCTTGGGGTCTGGTTCACGAGTGAGGGCAGGAGGGAGCAGGAGATCAACAGGCAGACTCTGTATCGGTATGTTATGGTGAAGAAGGAGCTGAGCCGAAACACGAAGCTCGAGTTTTCCTTGCAGGGTGTCCGGGCTCTCCCTTAGAGATAAGGTGAGAAGCTCGATCATCCGGGAGGGGAGCCGCCTCCCCTCCACATCGAGAGGAGCCAGATGAGGTGGCTCGGGCATCTGAATAGGATGCCTCCTGGATGCCATCATGGTCAGGTGTTTCGGGCATGTCCCACCGGCAGGAGGCCCCTGGGACGACCCAGGACAGATTGGAGAGACTATGAAACTGTAACATTTATTTTGTGAATGCAAACACTTTGTTTTTCTTATTTCTTCTTTCTACCCACAATCTTGCTGCTGTAGACTGTAAATTTCCCCAGTGTGGGACAAATAAAGGTTATCTTATCTCTTATCTTATCTTATTTTATGTCTCCAGCTAGCCTGGGAACACTTTGGGATCTCTCCGGAAGAGTTGGAAGATGTGGCTAGGGAGAAGGAAGTCCGGGCTTCCTTGCTAAAGTTGCTGCCTCCGCGACCCAACCTCGGATAAGCAGTAGAAAATGATATGTTATGATCTGACGAGTCCACATTTCCACTTGGTTTTGGAAATCATGGATGCCCAAAGAGGAAAAGTGCCCATGGCATGGGTAACTTGCACATCTGCGAAGGCACCAATAATGCTGAAATTGCAACTTATGCTGCAAACAAAAGCAAAGTCTATTTCAGGGACCTCCCTGCTTATTTTAACAAGGCAATGCATGTGTTAAAACAGCATGTCTTCATTGTAAAAGAGCAGTCCACACCAGTTTCTAATTGAAAATGTGCATTATGAAGCACATAATATGACAACGGACACCCTCGACTGACGAGCAACTTAAGTTTCAGATCAAGCAAGAATTGGAAAGAATTTCACCTCCAAAACTTGACCTTTCTTTAACAAAAATATGATCAATTTAAACATGAAGTATCTTGTTTTTGGGGTGAATATAGGTTGAAAAGGATTTGCAAATCATTGTGTTCTGTTTTTGTTTGTTTTATACAAACTCTCCCAACTTCAATAGAATTGCGGTTTGTATTTGGTTGTTTAAACTAAACTAAATTAAGCTGTGATGAACAAAACTAAACAGCATCAGTTCTGTGGACATGAGCAACATCCGCAGACCTCCACAATGACAATGCTATGCATCGAAACATTAAGTAGTTGAATAATGAATTGATCATTTTTCTGTAGCCAATCAAGGAGCTTGAATCAAATGCCTCACCTACCAGATTACAGCCTCTCTCATCTACCATCATGAGATCTCTTATGTCATCACTATACTAAAACACAATGTGTCTTTGATTCATGTATGTTTGCAGCATGTTTCACAGTTGTTCTATGCTTGTTATGGAAAACCACGACAAAGGTGGAAGTTCGTGTAGAGAACAGTCTCATGTACAGTACCATACATTTGTCGCGGTCAATGTGGTACAGTCTGGAACTTTGGTGCCAGGCTGCTTGCTGGCTGATTGAAGAGGAAGCTTAAGAGATGACATACAGTAAGTGAATGAGGCTTGTGTCAGGAGTGAAGACATTTTGGTATGTTTTGATAAAATGGCCAACAACATGAAATACATCATACACTGTTCTTTTGTGCTGATAAAGTCTGTGGATTTGTAAGAATAAAAAGACAAGTGACATAATTCTCACTTCCTCCCTTAAGGAATATAACATGCAGTAGCTGCCTTCACTGCTTAGTCTCCAGTATTGGGGGGGGGGGAGTCATAACATATTGCATGAGAAAACAAGAACTAAACAAGAATTTCAAATACGTTCTGCAGATTTGATGTTAAATTATTATGAGTATCCATTTTTACCAGTGTCATTTTCAGTGAAGCGAGAACAATATTAATCAGTGACAATTTAATAACAGTTTGGATTTTTGACACTGACACAATACTTCAATACACTTGAATACAACGGAGTCTTTGCCAGTCGGCCTTTTGCTGCTGACATTTACGTTTGACTACTATTTTTTCTTCACTGCTGTATTAATATTATCTTGTGGTGAATTCAATCTTAAGCCTAGGCAAGGACTTGAATAATTGGCCTACATCTCGCAAGTTTTTCACACACGGTGCATTTCATTTGTATCAATTCTGACTTAAACAATAAACTCTTACATGAACAAAGAACTCTTACATGAACAAAGAACAAAAACCACAAACAGCAAGTGATGTTAATCATTGGTCCAGTTGCTTTTGACCGCAGGAAGGCTGTGTGTGTTTTTAGGCAGCATATTGCTGAACCTGCTGTGACATTTTTTTGTTGCCATCTCGATTTAGTTATCGCTGGTCTCTTCGTCACTGTCCTTCATCGAAATGCCTTGCATCCCTCCTTCCCTCACTGACGCGGTGGCTTCTTCTAAGGTCAGACGATTTCGAACAGTCTCATACATCTTACTGTTTAATGTGGAGTCCAGAACCCCTTGAAGGCGAAAGTCACGGTACTTTTTCTAAAAATCAAACACATGAGAAACAGTGTTACATGCATTTTAAACAGGACATACAGTACTACACATGTTGATAATTGGGCGTTCTTAGGTTAATTATTTCAAGACACAACACAAAGTCCACTTTTTCTCTGAGGGTTAATGTGGTCCAGCTGCAGAGCTAAGAAAAAAATATCACTCAAGTGGCCGCAAATGGAGACTGCAAGGTGACTTTTGGAAAGAATGGATTTGTCATGGTATTACTCTCAGACCTGTTGACGTTTGGTTTTATGTTTTTGTTTTTCCCATTTCAGTGCCTAAGTTGAGTCGGGGGCGTTCCCCTAGCGCCGTGCCAACGGCGCATTGCAATCACGGGTTCGATCATCTTTTCCGATTTCCGAGAAAAATGTCCGATTTTCTAGACTCTTACGTTTATGTTTCATAGCTCTCTAGTCATCGTGTTTTAACGTCACATGCATGTATTGTTTTCCGTTCACGCTTGGTGTCGTGTATTTTGATATCCTTGCCGTTTGCAAGTGTTTTGTGTTGATTTTGTTTTTATCCTGGCTCTTTGTAGCCAGAGGCGTTTGTTGTACTTTGTCGCTATTAATTTTATGTAATAAATCTCATTTGTCAGCTTAACCTTGTTTACGTTTGTGAGATCCCTTTTTCACCGGTTCACACCGGAACCTGACCTCTTTGACAGGAGCCAATCTGTGGAACTTTTCCCTGGCTAATTAAAATCTTTGGTAAGATTAGGCTTGTTTAAAAAGCGCACAAAATTATGGATGAGCCAGAAGCAGCAGTACACTCAGGTTTAAGGCTACATGCGTTTCTTTATTTTGTTTTTATCCTTGCTTTTCATTCAACTCAACTGTATTTATAGAGCACTTTAAAACAACCATTGTTGTGTTACAGTTTGTTTTTGTATCTGTCCCTATCAAATAAACCCATCCATCCATTGTCCAGTCTGCTTATCCTCACAAGTGTCAGGGGCGTGCTGGATCAAGGTGCAGGCGAACAGATGCGCACGCTCTGCGGACTTGTGTCGTGGATGTCATCGTAGAGGCATTCCATTCAGAAATATAGTCACACTGGGAATTGAGTCCTCTGAATCATTATGAAAATCAATTCAGTGAACGCATTATTGTTTTTATCATCATTGTATTTTTTTTTTTAAATCATTCCACTGGCCAGCATGCACTCTTACATACACTACCTATCAGGGGTGAGACGACTAGCCGAAAAGATGTCATAGGAGAGGATATATTTGAATACATTACGTTACAATATGTTCTAGTCTAAACACAGCATTTTGATTAAAATTGCATTTGTTAAATATGAATTAAGCAGCAAATTCCAACCACTTCTATCCATGCCAGGGGGCAGCCATTTTGCCACTTGCTGTCGATTGAAAATGACATCACAGTATTTAATGGCTCAGGTAACGACCACTCATGCCTCACCTGTTTTCTGAGTTCGGTCAGATGATGTTGGCGAGCAGAGCTGTGATTTGTTGTTTGCTGAGCCCTGAGCAACTGTGATGTCATTTTCAGTTAACAGCCAAGTGGCAAAATGGCTGTCCCCTGAGACTGCTAAAAACGGGTGGATTTTGCTCCTGAATTCATATTCCACAAAAGCAATCTTAATCAAGATGCCCTGTTTAGACAAGTGGGGGCTGCACAGGATATATTATTGTGATGACATTTTTGGGGCTGGCTTGCCCTTTTTCAGTAGCCAGTGCTTATTTGCAAGGGTATCTTTCTCCTGACGTTGTCAGCAGTGACAATGCTCCGGTCACGCACAGATCATTGCGTCGTTGTGCACACTGAGACGTCTCTCATCAAGACTGTCATTGCACCTGATTTAATGGGAATGAGAGGAGACGCTTTGATTGTGTTCATGCTGTGCCAGCTGACACGCATCTGTTAAATAACAACACTTGGTCTATCTAACCCGCCTCCGACCAGTGCCGGACTTGTGCCGGTCACAAGAAGAGCCCTGAGTCTCTGTTCTGATCATGGTTTCTTCCTCAGGAGTTTTTCATTTCGTCTGCCACCATTGCGCTTGTTCACGCAAGGGTAAACAATTTGTTTCCTTTAATGTGTGAGGCGGAAGACCTGCTCCAAATGTGCCTGCTGTGTAGTGGCACAACATAAAGTTGACTTAACTTTAAAAGGTAAACAGTCTCTCAGATGAAAAGGGTGCAGAGACTTCTTCCTTGCTCTTTTCTGGTAATGAGGATTCGAGCAGTGCCCGCTCACCATTTCTGTTGGCTTTGTTCCAGCATGATCAGGAATTACAAGTTCCATCCAGTCCAGCCTCGCGTCTTGCTGTTTCACTGGTTTTTCTTTATAACAGCCCCTTTTTATTTTATTTTTTGTCTCAAATTACCGTTTGACTTGACAATCACTTGTAAGATACAATAATTGATTCGTCCAAATACTCCCGACTTCCCTGCGATTGGCTGGCAACCGGTTCAGGGTGTCCCCCGCCTATTGCCCGAAGACAGCTGGGAAAGGCTCCAGCACCCCCTGCGACCCTAGTGAGGATAAAGCGGTTCGGAAAATGAATGTATGAATGAACTCACGACTTCCTTTGCAGTTTACTGGAAGAACGCCCTTCGTTACGTAACTTTGTTGTTGCAGAGAGAAAGGGTTAAGAAAGCTGTCTTGGAACCTGGCTGTCAGTATACCTTGATAATTAGGCGGGTCACAGTTTGCTGCTACAGTGAAACTTCTCTACAACGAAATCATGTTCAGGGGGTTTTTCACTGTAGCAAATTTGATCTCAGATGTAAACACACAGACACAAACGTATGTGTACACGCACTCACAATCGAATGTGTACTCTATTTTTATTTCAATAGTGCATAAGTATGAGCACACACTTATTTGACACTTCATATTGTAAGTGTAGAAAGGAAAAAAGTGAAAGAAATTGCGAAATTTACGATCAGCATTCACTTTCACTTACATCAATTTCTTGGATAATGTCTTTTATTTTGCTTGCTCCGTCTTTCATTTTGATCACTTTTACCCTCTCTTCCAGCATCAGAGCTCTTCTTGTCTGCATGACATCCAAAGGTCCGTTTTGTAGCCTTTTTATCAACGCAACGTCCATGCTCGTCTGAATCTAACAATAACAAATACTTCTTGGACCCGGTGGCTTTTCTTTCCACCATCTCAGTCTCTAACTCGACCTCCCCTCGATCGCCACCCAAGACAGCGTTGCTCAGCTAATGTCATGCAATTAACTTCTAAGCCAGCCACGGGACGCTTCGTAGTCCTCGATGGCCATAGTTAGCTCTCGAAGGCTAAAAACCTTACGCTAACTGGAGCGCTTCTCTCTCATTAGCGCTCCAGTTAGCGTAAGGTTTTTAGCATGATAACAAGTAAAGCATTTTCGAGGAAAATGCTTTACTTGTAATACGAGGAAACGTTCGCTTATTTGAATGTCCTTCGAGCCATAAGCAATTTACTCTGAGCAGCTAATGAGATGCATTCCACTCTATCTTCCACGGATCTAGCGACAGTATCTGCACACATAGATAGTTGAGGTCCCTCTTGGCCAATCGGAGGCCAGGATGATGCTCGGTAAGCCAATGGTAGTGCAGCTATGAGTATGTTGCGTTCCGGAAATTCGCAGCTGTGACCGAAATAAACATCGTTCACTATGTAAACCAGTGTGGTAGTTGCTGTTGCCGATTCCGAATGAAGCAGTAGAGGTCGCTGTTGGATTAGACTTCGTTGTAGTGAAAGTCTTCGCGAGGCTGGAGCAGAGAAAATGATTTCGTATAATGCAACAGGGTTTTTTTTTCATCGTATAGGGGGCAGTAGAATAGGAATGGTGTTAATGCATGAAGATTTTTTCACATTAGGGGGTATTTTCGCCCATGTAGGTTTCGTTCTAGAGGAGTGTCACTGTATCTTAATCGTAGTAGCACCATTTATCGACAAAGCCTCCCAATGCAGGCACTCAGACTCATTTTACACATCGGTAAATGTTGCCGTGAGGCCAATATATTCAAATGAGCAAAGCCTCATACACCTTCAACAGACGTTGATATTAATTTATTGGAAACTTCCTTTATTAAGTTGACTGAAAATGTCAAATGGAGTTGTCACCTTAACAATTCTGATGAGAATCTTCAACTGATAGACATGCAGTTGCAGGTCCATGCGGTCCGTCAGCCATGTTCCGATGAGGTTCATTGTACTGGTATACCATTGCTGAAAAAGAGCATTATGAGTGGATGAGTGAAGCAGAAGCAGGAAGGAGCTGGCAAACAAATCTTTTATTTGCATAAAGGGTTCTCTGATCCAATTCAACAACACCCATACAACTTAGCACTGATTTAGAAAAAAAAAAAATACTGTGTCTTTTCCTCTCAAAAATCGGCCCCATCGGCACAGGCTGCTATTTAAGTGTTTACTCCAGGAAGAAGCAGCTGGCAATGAGGCATCACTTAATAGGATCCTAATAAAGAGGGATGACGCTCTTGGCACAAAACAGAAAGTCCTGTGAATGACAGACCTCCAGGCACTTGTCGAAGGCCGTGAAACATTTCGTTGTAGTTTCCCTGTAGCATGTTTAAGTTCTGTTGACTTTGCTGTTTCTGTTCAAAAGAAAACTACCATCACAGTACACAGCAAGGACAAAGTCATATTGGGATACTGTACTTATGTTTGATAAAACAAACAATAATTGCGATTTCAATCTTTTTCAGTCCAACAAAACCAGGGAATGCACTTGGGGGGGTTGACTGTGATGCAGATGATGACTGGTACCAAAAGATCACTTACTAACACGACAAACATTTTATTGACATTGCTAGTATCCTTCATACAGGTGCATGTTTCAACCTTGAGATGCTGTCATGACTCAATTTAGACCAGTCTCCCCTACATCAGTACCTACAAGGCACACTGCGCGCAGGAGCCCAAAGCTTTCATATGTCCCTCTGTGGGGCCCGGCTGTTGTCATGTGTAATTGATGGAGAATAATGAGCACAGGCTGATACTAATGGAAGGTGACTGACTTCAACTGGCAGGGTCACAGAAAAGTGGATGCACGGCGAAACGACTTGGATGAAATTGGGTTGGATAAAGAGGTGCCAGATGCTAAGTGGTACTTTCTGAGTTGGAAAAGTTGAAATGATTCCTATTTAACATCCCTTGTTAGCCCATCTCGCATCAATACCACTGCAGCTGATAATCTTTGGCCTTTGATGTTAATTTTCAGGATCAAATTCATCACCATCAAGCTGCACTTTCGAAAGGCCTGGATTCTGTAAATAAGATTGATTGTTCAAGTTCAAATGCCCCAAATGTTGGAATTTTGTGACACCATTTCTGAAAGGAAGGCCAAGTGAAGAGAAGAGGAATATCAGAATACTGACAGTGGGGGGAAACACACACAACAACGGAGGCTCGTAAGTGTTTCAGTGCCATGTTTCGGTGGTGATGATCATCAGTAGCTCATCTTTGGATTAACTGCTGAACTCCACCCCAGGAAAAGATGAGTAAGACTACAGAATGAGCAACACATAAACGCACATCTCAATAATTAGATCATTAAACAAATGGGAAAACACTTTTCTGTCGATAAATTACGACTAAGCTTCTTAAAATAAAAATGTCACTTTGATCATTTCTTATGTAACATTTAAATTTGGATTATGACAAGATGGTGAATTCGGGCTTTCACAAACTGTTAGCATCACAATTATTATTATTTTTTTTAAATCATGAAATATTTAACTCTGTATAGTGAAACCATATCAGTTACACATTTTTGAATTGAACTGCTGAAATTTAGATGCCATGACATTCTAATTTATTGGAATACCCTTTGAAACAGAGCACGGCGACTTAGTTTGAAAAACAACAGCCACCATCAGCAGAGTGGAACCAAATTCTTGAGCACTTGTACCCGACCAACAACAAAACAAGCTCAAAAGCACGCCACCATTGCAGCCATGACAGCTGAAGATGAAGGGATCAGGTCAGCGAGTGGGACACGGGTGAGGAGAAGATGGCTGCGGCCGTGCAGTACTGGGGTGAATCAGAGCGGCGACCTGGTGCCAGCAGCAGCCTATCTGTCGCTGTGTGCCTGTGAAGGCTTCAGCGTGGCAGCAGGCCTGTGATCTCGCCCCAAGCATAACCCCCCACTGGGAGGCCAGGCTTGGAGTGACTGGCTGCTCTCCCTCTTTCCTTCACTTCTTGTCGTTCTTTAGACTTTTTAGACATGGTGCCACGCAGCACCCATCAACTGCCATTTTTCACAGCAGCCATTTTGTGTCCTCTTCTGCTTTGCTCCTCCTCATTTTATGTCAAAAGAGGCTTGACAGTTATGTCGCAAGTTTTCTTGCCGCCATGGCATTTAGGGGGGTCTGTCAAGGACATCTTGTCTACACATAATGCCTGTTATTTTCATCAAGTTTTAGATCCTTTTTGGGCCAATGTGAGTGTTCGACTCATTTGAAGACATTTAAAAGAGTGAATGTTGATCCAGGAATTGTCATCAATATCTCGACAGCATCAAAGCATGACTTTGATTCATTTTACAGGGCTTTTGCTTGTACTATAACGTGTTGGCTATAAAATATACAACACATAGTCTTTTTTTAAAATTTATCGTATTTTCCGCACTATATGGCACTTTGGAGTATGAGGTGCACCTTCAATTAATGGTCTATTTTAAAACTGTTTGCATATACTATACGCACCACATTACAAGGTGCATAGATTAGAAGCCACAATAATGGCTGCGGTTGCATTATGCCTCCACTAGATGGAGCTAAGCTTAAGGCAATACAGTACAATACAATACAATACAATACAATACAATACAGCTTTATTTATACTGTATTGAGCAGGGGTGGCCAACGAGTCAGAGACGAAGAGCCAATTTTTTTACTGAGTTACTGCAAAGAGCCACATCATAACCTTCCTCGTGCACGTGCTTACACACACACACACACACACACACACACACACACACACACACACACACACACACACACACACACACACACACAC
>CAAKHF010022199.1:11624-36416 GCA_901007745.1 Hippocampus kuda | reverse complement strand
TATGTACATGAGTGTGTATACACACACACACACACACACACACACACACACACACACACACACACACACACACACACACACACACACACACACACACACACGCACGCATACACCGTATTGAAAGTCTGTTGCATGAGTCTTTTATCTGTTGTCTTGCATGATGAACCCTTAAAAGCATGCATATACAGGGATACTCATATCCAAATAAACGAAATGCATCATCTATAGTCCAAGTCATCATCATCAACGTCACCGTCAGACATCAAACATACAAATGTCATTCAAATACAACCGATAAGAAAATGTAAGAAATTAATAGAATCACTAAGTACTAACAGAAAAAAACCCCAGAAATCCAAAATACAGAAAAAGTGACACATGGTGTGCATGATAAAAGCCTGAAATCTGATGGTCATTTTTATTCCTTTGCAATAAAAATAATAATCTAAATAAATAGAAATATATGAATACAAATACACAAATGGCACAAACGTATAGTTTTTCAAATTAAAAAATACATTCAAATATAATATGTATAGCATTCAGTCTAAAAGAATAAAATCTGAAATTATTATTAAATAATATATATAACTATTTATCGATATCTCTCTCTTTCTCTCTCTCTCTCTCTCTCTCTCTCTCTCTCTCTCTCTCTCTTTCTCTATATATATATATATATATATATATATATATATATATACATTAATAAAATTCTATTAATATTTATTTGTAATCATTTAATCATATGTTCGAAATGAAAACAATATGCATGGTGTTCAATATTTTGAAAAACTCCACATGTGACTTTGTTATGGTCCAATGAAACCCGCTAAAGCAGCTGAAGTTGTAGTTGGGGTCAAGTTGAGGCACTTAAAGTGGTGGCAGAGTTGACACAAGTTAGAATGTGATTGCCTTTTTCTGAACGCTGCCAAATCCCAGTTATGAGTCCGTGCAAACTTGTCAATTACCTTCTTGAAAAGAGGAGGAAAAAAAAATCAATTCAGTTGTACAGGCTATACAGACGGTCACCCTAATGGTGGAAAAAGTTTTGAAATTATTTATCCAGGTCACGTTTCTGACACCATAATAACCTGCCATTTGAACTGGGGAGGGGGGGGGTGTAGACTTTCTATATTTACTGTATGCCTCCGAAAACATGCAAATTGTGTTCGTTGAAGACTCATGAATTGTGCATAGGTCTGGTTGGGAATAGTTCTTTGTCTATATGCTCCCTGCGATCAACTGGCGAACGGTCCAAGGAGTTCCCTGCCTCTCTCCACGCCAAAGTGATCCCGGCAAGGCTCCATCTCACCCATGATGTCACGCCTAATGAAGATAAGTGCAGTCGAAAATGGATGTATGGATGTCTCTTTTTTTTTTAAACCTCAAAGCTGATCTCTCTGGAGCGTCCGAACAGCGGCTCGGTGGCCAGGTGCGTGTCGGAGTAGGCGCGGCGCAGGTGCGTGGAGCTACATGTGGTTTTGATGGCCACCTCGTAAGGAGGCGGTGGTCCCAGCCAGGGTGGGGGGTGCGGCGGTGGGCTGAAGCCGCCGGGTTCCATGGGGGGATAATCGAAGTCCTCGCTGCGAGCGCCTTGTCTTTGGCAATCCAGAGTCCTGTATGGGAACAGAACAAATGCACTGTTATCTCCTTTACGGGGGATGCACGTGTGCCTCATCGTTCTGAGGTTCGGGGTGTTCAGGTTTTCTTGGTGATCAGTATGGTATAGCATCTTTGAGAGACTTGTATCAGACTAGCATCCAAACAAACCACAGCCTTAAATGAATACATAGATACGATATGCTACTTATGAGCTGGGCTGAACGAATGGCCATGCTTTCCATGACCATGCGCCATGTAGGGATGTCTGTTAGACAGTTCTCGTCTGCTAAATATCCGCAGCACAAACCGGAAATGCGTGGACCAGTCTCTGTCTGCTGATCGCGCCACAGGGCCGGTTAATAAGAGCAACTAACAGACTGTGACAACCAGTGAGTGGACTAATTTCTGTCCGTCAAATCCGAAAGCTGCTAAATCCAGGTCCATTAAATCAAAGTTCCTCCGTATGTGCCCTGACGTTGCCTGGCCAGGGTGTATCAAAGTCAGCTAATAGCGGTTCCAGCCAGGGTCCAACATTAACAGTGGCCCGATGGCCCTAGGCCAATATGGCAAAGTTGGCCACCGTACAGACACTGACCTGATCAGGCAGTGCACATTTCATAAACAGATACGATGAAATCAACACATTCTAGCTTTTTACCCCAAATACTGTATTTTGTGTTGTACCCCCTCGAACTAACAGTCCCACACCATGCAACATAATCCAGAAACGTTTTAACATTGTACTGTTTGACAAATACATTATTCTACCAGTACTATTACATTTGTGTTATCCTTTTAACCGCTGTACTTAAAAAAGAGCTTTAAGATAATTCCTTGGCACCAAAACACCACAAGATTGCACCACGGCTACACTTTTGTCTTGGCCTGACCACAAAATCTTTGTTCAGAACAGAAGTCAAAGATCATTTACGGCAAACATTCGTGGGCCGCATAAAATGGCGTGAAGGGCCAAATCTTGCCCACGGGCCTTGAATTTGACACTAGTTGCTTCAACTACAGCCACTTCCTTGATGTAAAAAAAAAAAAAAAAAAAAATCGTTTTCCAAACTCACCCTGGCAGAAACACCGACTGGGACTCTGGGAAGCGATTGCCGTCATGCGCAAAGAGGGCATGGCTGCTGTAGCCGGCGTATTCATTGTAAGGGTAGTGAGGGCAGTCGGGGTCAAACTCCTGCTGGTTGTAGTTGGAGGTGCTCTTGCTGTTCATGGCCCAGAAGAGCCCCAGGATGAGCATGACCACCCCCAGCACCACGCAGCACAGGGAGAAGGGCTGCAAGCGGCTCTGTGACGAGGCCAGGAAGGCGGTGGAGCCACCCGTCACGATGAGGAAGGCGCCGATGAAAATGGCACCGTGGTGCAGGGACGGCATCCTCCCGACTGTGAGGTCAGCGCAGAGGCCGAACGAACGGTGTCACTCGGGTCCGGATGGGATGGGGCTCCCCATGTGCTTGGAAGGTGATCAGACATCCACGTATTCCTTCAAGAAATCCAAAAAAATAAAACCCTCTCACTTTTTCATCCTCGTGAGTGGAAAGTGGAAGAAGAGGTGAAGCTCCAGGTTTGGGAAAGGTGCTCGAAGTGAGCTTTTTGACGTGAAATGGAGGACTTGTTTGCAGAGCGGGCTGATGTGGACAAGCTGCGCGTTTGTCATCGCAGCAGATGGACAAGAAGACCAAAGAGCCCATTAAGAAATCTTTACTGGCGCCCCACCCTCCTCTGTCTAATGTGTCTGAAGCATACCACTTTAGTGTACGTGTGTGTGTGTGTGTGTGTGTGTGTGTGTGTGTGTGTGTGTGTGTGTGTGTGTGTGTGTGTGTGTGTGTGTGTTCAGGAAAATGATGACATGGAAACTGGGTTTCTGCGTGTGACATCAATTACAGAAACAAGAGCATGTGTGGTAACAATTCCAATAACATGATGATGGGCCACAAACAATACATACAGGGTGTTCACAAAGTCTATTAAAAAAGTGGTGGCATATGTGAATCAGATTTATTCACAGATTCCACCGATTTTTTAAAAATGTGCTTTTAATGAATGTGTCCAATTGAAAAGAGATTTTATGAGTACCCTTTACATTGTTCGCCTATATGCTCACTAGATAATGAATGACAACATAAGGGACATTTTAGGATTGCTTTAACTTGATAAGTATGGTACCGTTCTTGGAATTTACGTCATAGATAGGTAGATAGATTGATAGTTAAGTGATTACAAAAATTAAAAACAGATATTGCATGTTGGTAAGTTAGGTAATGTCTAATTAAGTTGAATTATGCTACATTAACATTTTCACTTTGAGTGTAAAAGTGTAGTATTAACAGTGTATTGATTAATTGTAATACAGTAGGCCTGTATCCAATATGTACATTGTATACATGCATATGATGCATGTATACAATAGGTATATTGCACATGGAAACTTGAGAAACAGTCAAATACATTAAAATGATATTACTCTAGTACCAAACATTGAGTGCAGTGAGAGCTAAGAATGCGGTAAAAATATAATGTACGTATGTTAATATTCACAAAATTAATCGTATAGAATATCATACGCATAACAACATTGCAGTGTCCAATATATTTATCACATACAGAGAATCATCACATGAATAAAAAATGAATGTTATTAAAATGCAGCACAATAACAACACCCCCAAAAACATTTATATTAATTCTTGAATTTACGTTCAGTACGTACATTCCACGATTGAAAATACACACAAGAAACCGGTTTTATTTGGACACACAGACAAGCCTTGAGGGTGGGATGGTGTGACCGATTTCTTGCGCTGCCATTGGTCGAAGCCCGGCGAGACTGCCAAAAATAATTGCCCACACTCGGATGTTTGACCAATCCCAGTGAGGCATTTGCGCTTCGTCCCGCCTTTATGGCGGAATACCCCAATGAGGGTCTTCTAGTAGTCGTGGCTTCGAGTCCAGCGACCTATCACTGGGGTAGGGTGACCGTTGCCATTATTTGGCACATTAACAAACCAATCTCCGTGGAAAGTAGGAACTTTTGTGTGATAAGATTAACTTGATGTATCAAACGGCGCTTTTCCTGCCCCGTGTGCGTGCACGATGGAGACGCTCCTCGGCCTCGTTTTTTTGGCGCTTCTTTTGCTCCTTCTGTGGATCCAAGTGAAAGGTGTCGACTACGTGCTAGTTCACCAGCGTTGGATGTTCGTGTGCTTGTTTCTGCTGCCTCTGTCCGTCATTTTCGATGTGTACTTCTACGTGCGAGCCTGGATCATCTTCAAGATGTGCTCTGCGCCGAAACTGCACAAACAACGTGTGTGTGAAATCCAGAGACAGGTAAGCAAACCTGGCGCATGCGCAGAAGACGAAGTCGGAATTGGTCCTCGCCTAGCTAAACTCTGAACATCCAACCTTGTACATAAATGCCATGGGGATATTTAAAGCAATTCGGTCTGAATATATATGACTTGTTTCATATGAAGAAAGTTATGTTACACAAAAATTATATTTTAAAAAATATCGAACGGACCACCAGGGGCGGAGCTACCTTTTGGCTCAGGGGGCCAAGCCCACCCTTTACCATTCTCTGGCCACCCACAAAGAGAAAATTCTGATAACTGTCATTTTTCTGACATTTTCACATGGATGGAGTATTCTTAGACAACCTGATACTCTGCCACAAGTTATTTATATTAACTGCATATTTAAAGCATGCATGAAATAAAATGCACACATATAGCAATCTTGTACACTCACTCATAATACAAAGAGGTGCACAATTGAGTGATTTTTTTGCTTTTAGATGTAAATATGAAGGTAAGTGTCGGCTGTCGGTAACCACTGATCACGTTGAATGGCTGTTAGCTTGCGACTCAGTGCATGAGGTAGAAGTACACTATGAAAAAGCAAAGCAATGAGAAATAAAAAGGCAGTATCTAGCAAATGAAACTCAGCAAAATATTGTTTTTTAATGAGATTTGTTCCTGACTGATTATGAATGTGATGGGCATTGTTCTGGATATGTGTACATTTTATTTTATGACTTACGCACACACTATCCCTAAACTCTGTCTAATATGATTAAATGGTGTCTGGATGAGTAAAATTGACCAGGCCCAGATTTCAAACTGGGCATTTGTGAAGAAAGGTTCAAACCGTAGACAGGCATTCTCAACTGCCGACCTAGTGGAAAAAGTACTTCACCAAACATCACGTACTCTGACCTGTTTCCAGGTGCGCAAGTGGCGGGAGGAGGGCTGCAAGGGCTTCATGTGCACGGGCCGACCCGGCTGGCTTTCAGTGTCCCTGCGGGTGGGCAAGTATAAGAAGACCCACAGGAACATCCCCATCAATATGATGGACATCCTAGAGGTGGACACGCAAAAGCAGGTGGGGGAGAACACACGGCCACAAGATGATCCTTAAGAGGATTGAAGGAGTTTGTTTACAAATTCCAGTCATGTTGGATAATTTTTTTGGAGGGGTCGGGGGTCATTCCCAAGTAGGTAGGTGGGTTCGGTAGACTCGTCTCAAATGGGAGTCTGCACGTCTGCCACCATTTCAAATTGAGATGTCAGAATGAATTGATGAATCAACAGCTAATGGATTATCAAATTAATCGACAAGTGTAATAAGTGAATACTCATTGTTTAACTTAAAATTGTTCATGTCTTATGATTTCATTCATTCATTATTCCTAAAAACGACAACGCATGGTAAGATCTGTATTGCGCAAGCTTTTATTGGTCAGAAGTGCTTAAAAAAAAAAGTAAAAATCAGCATCAAAAATACATTTAGCGACACATAAAATGATTTTGATCAAAATTCCCTGTTGAACACTGTGATCGATTCTCAAAAATCTTTCATTGTTGTGTTTGGCTTTTTCTGATGTGCAATATGTTTTTGCTTTTTCTCAGAGGGTTGAAGGTAGAGAAGCTATTTTTATGTCCCTTCTTGAAAATCTTTTTTTAATAGAGATTTATCGGTTACAAGTTACAATTTTGTTCCTTTTTATGTCACAAAAACCTCACATTTGAACACACTGTAGGTGTCGTTTCGATACCCACTGAGCTAAAATCTCACAAAATTTAAGGAAGTGACGTCACACACGATGAAGTTTGTGCACGTGTTTATTTGGTGTTCAGGTGGTGCGAGTGGAACCCCTGGCCAACATGGGTCAGGTGACGGCACTCCTCAGCTCCATCGGCTGGACTCTGCCTGTGCTCCCCGAGCTGGATGACCTCACCGTGGGTACGTCGCATTCGTGTCTCGGGGGGATCATCACAGACTAGGAGGGGGTGTGATGACGGGTGGGCGCTTCAGTCCTCCATCCATCACTGCTTCCTGTTTGGCCTCGTCCTTAATACTATTAGAGGAGCGACGCTGGAGCTGAACAGATAAAACCCAGGGCGGAAATGGTTGCCGAGTTGGAGGCGCCCGGGGATCGGGTTTCATAATGGATTTCCTGATGCCATAAACTGCACATCAACGCGGCCTAATGTTTTCCCATCAGGCCGCCGTGCATTCGTTTACCCTGACGTCCGTGCGCGCGTCCACGGCGGGCGGCATCTGTTGTTTTGCTGCCAGAAATTAAATCACGCCACGTTCTCAACCTCCCTCTCGTCTTGTCTCAGGTGGTTTAGTGATGGGCACCGGCATCGAGTCGTCCTCTCACATTCACGGCCTCTTCCAGCACATCTGCGTGGCCTACGAGCTGGTGCTGGCTGACGGCAGCTTTGTGCGCTGCAGTGAGGTAAGACACCCGGAGGAAAACGTATTTTGCGCTCGTCAATTTTGTTGATGTGAGCCCTTTGTCACAAAACAGTCTCAAAGGGCTTCACTGGCCCACGGTTTAGAAAAATCAACAACATCCTTCACCGTCCTGGCAAGGAACCCCCAGGGCGAGTTTTTTATTTACAGTCACACCTCGGTTTTCGACCATAATGCGTTCCAGAAGGCTGTTCGAAAACCGATTTGTTCGAAAATCGAAACCACGCTCTATTTTAAAAAAAAATCTTTATCGAACACGTCTGCTCAAAAATGGAATGCGACACGAGGAAGCGTCACTTCTTCATCGAAGGAAGGCGAGAGGAGTCAAGTGGTGCATTCAAGTGCGCTCAGTTTGTTGGAGAACTGAATTTCGGTCGTCATCCAAGGCATAAAAAACTCGAAAATTTTGGTCGAAAACCGATTTGGTTGAGAACAGAGACGTTTGAAAACCGAGGTTTGACTGTACTTGCTTTCATTTCCTTGCGCAATAGGTCAAATTCAGATACAACTGGTTTGATATCCAACTGTGCATCATGTGTTTACTCCAAAAAAAAAAAAAAAAAGAACTTTGGAAAGTAAGTGAAGCAATGAAAATCAATCATTTTCTCAGCCCCCGCCCCCTCCCCCGAGATATCGGTCAAGCCCCTCCCGAGGCCCAGCAGAGAAAAAAAATCCTGGCGACGTGCCCGAATGCTGAACAACATTCGTTGAAACAACACGAGAGTCCACTTAATGAAATGAAGTGCTGCAGGTTCTCCTCGGTAGATACGGAATCCTTCCAGCGACAGCCTCACCTCGACCCCGATCTATCATCCCCTTTTAAAAAAAAAAAAAAGAAATTCAACTGTAAAATATTGTTTTGACCACCAGGACGAGAACTCGGACCTCTACCACGCCGTGCCGTGGTCCTGCGGCACTCTGGGCTTCCTTGTGGCAGCCGAGATCAAAATTGTGCCTGCCAAGCCGTGGGTGAAGCTGCACTACGAGCCGGTGCGAGGTCTGGACAACATCTGCCGCCGCTTCGCCGAGGCGTCCCGGGACAAGAGCAACACTTTCGTGGAGGGCATCCAGTTCGCGCTGGACTCTGCCGTCATCATGACGGGCAGCATGAGCGAGCGCGCCGAGCCTGACAAGGTAGGAGAGGAAGGCCGGTGAGAAATCAAACGGGATGAAAATGTCTTTTCCTGAGTTTCGTGGCCCAAATATAAATTGGCAAAAAAATTAGAGTGGACCTGTGATGTCATTTATTTTTTTTCATGCCTACACTTGGACCTTAAAACCGAATCAAGAATGTGTTTGTGATCATGACCAATAACACCAAATAAAGAATGTGACGATACCCTTTGTCACCATGACATGTTTGGTTTGACTTCAGATCAACAGAATCGGCCTGCACTTCAAACCGTGGTTCTTCAAACACGTGGAGGGCTACCTGACGGGCGGCAAGCGCGGAGTGGAGTACATCCCGCTCAGACACTACTACCACAGACACACACGCAGCATCTTCTGGGAACTGCAGGTACGAGGGTCGAATGATTTTCAAAAATCATTGAATGATATTTTTTTTTCAGCCCTCAATATTTCGATTTAATATGTGACTATTTTTTTCAAAGATCGGAATTTCGTTTTTTTTTTTTTTTTTAATTCTTCAAAATTGCAGTCTTCCCCATTTGACAGCTGCATCTGAAATTGCACTGTCAATCTGAATTTGTTTAATTGTTCAGCCCTGCCAGGTACGTACACACACACACACACACACACACAGATATTTATTGCCTCGTCATCCTTCATTTCCAGCTGTGCATGTCCGCCTCTTCTTTGTTACTCGTGCGGCCCACTAGCGCATTAGTTTGTGCGCGTGGTCTGCTGCAGCCCGCTTAATGGCGTGTTTAATTATGCATTGGGCTGCTCTGACGCGTGGCCATCTGCTGGCCTCGACGGACGCCGTCTGCCGGCTTTGAAAGCCATGTCGCGGGCAGGCTGACTCTGCTAAATCTTGAGATTTATCTGCTGGGATGCATCGTAACCTTCCACTCACGTCTTTTTGATGTTCGTGTAGTTGGCGTGTAGCTAGCGGTGCTCACAATCGCGGGGTGTAATGACCAAATGAATCGCTTGGTTGTACTTCAAAGGATGGCATTACACCATGAAGCATCACCAAGCAAATCAAAGGCTGTAATTAGGAGGATACGGTGTGTCTTTCCTCTGCGGCCACCGATAATTCGAGATTCTTTGTCTGAATGTACTTTACCTTGAAATGCAAGTACCGTATTTTCCGCACTAAAAGGCCCACCTAAAAGTCTTCCATTTTCTTAAAAGCTCACAGCTCATCTTAAAATCCAGTGCGCCTTGTGTATGGTCATTACAGTAATATGTCGACCCCAAAATGGCTCCTTGCTGGAGACGTGCTTACAAAGTTATAACTTGCTGTTGGTTCAGTGAACTGTGTCGCTGCTTTATGAAATAAGTTTTTGTTGTAGCTCCGAAAAAAGGAGAGCTGTGGTGTTGTTTTTTTTAAAACGCACACTTTATTCCTGGTTTTCACAGTCTCAACAAATACAGGGACGTCTTTGTCTGTCTCCATGTCTTCTCTTCTTCCATGTGTTCATGACCGCCTCCGAAAAACATAAATTAATGAATACTTCAATGAAACTACGAAAATTGAAAAAACAGAAAATCAAGCGAGGAAATCACAAAATAAATTTTTGGTGATTTCCTCGTTTGTGAATACACAATAACAAACACTTCTGAGAGCCTTCCGGCCCTTGAGCATAGCACCATCTAGTGGTTGCATTGTAGATTGCGTTTTATGAGCCGATGCGTTCAATATATGAAAAAAATTACAAAATAGGCCATTCATTGAAGGTGCGCCTTTTAGTGTGGAAAATACGGTATTTGGATTTTTATGTGCGGTGATTGAAATGATTGGAAATACCATGAATCCAACAATCCCAGTTATGTAGAATCAATCTGATATTGTTTATTATTAAATGGTAAGTGTCTCAAAGTTCTGACGTTTGTTCCCAAAATTTGAGCCATGGGCTAAAATGGTCGTAACTGTCTCCCCACCAGGATATCATTCCCTTCGGCAACCACCCGGCGTTCCGCTGGCTCTTCGGGTGGATGGTGCCCCCCAAGATCTCCCTGCTGAAACTCACGCAAGGAGAAACCATCCGCCGTCTGTACGAGCAGCACCACGTGGTCCAGGACATGCTGGTGCCCATGAAGAACCTGGAGGCCGCGATCACACGCTTTCACCAGGACGTCGAGGTAAGGGGTGCAATGTTTACACGGACCTTGGTGCTGGGCCAGTCATCCATTTTATCGATTTTTTTTTTTTTTTTTTTTTTTTTTTTGGGAGTGTGACTTTAATTCCCACTACGAGGCCAGTAGAAGGCAATCCCATCTGTTCTACTAAACATTTCCAAAGATGGAAAATAATAAAGCAGTAATGTATGATGTCCTTCCAAGCGCTAATATTTTTTCCGAGGGAGCCAAAAGACCTTTTTCCAAAAGCCATGAAAGCTGAAGACGGACAAAATATTTTGGGAACAACTCAGCCATGCAGTTTTATGGCTCATTTTATCTGACATTTTTGAACATTTAAAAAAACGTTAAATTAAGGATAGCAGCAAAAATGAGCAATTAATGGACCCCCCCCCCCCCCCCAAAGATTTATAATTGCCTATAGATGCCATAAGGGTGCGGCAAAGTGCTATTTTTGTCCAAAAGAATCTCGCCTGCTCACTTCATAGTTGCTGGCATGGAGATGCTAAAAGAAGGCATGGATTCACTAATTCAGTGGGAATAAAAATATCCAGAAAAAAAGCCTTTTGGGTAGTAGAAAAATCAAATACCAGAAAAAAAGGCGGGGGGGGGGGTTCAAAACTTGTTTTGAATAATGTCATTGTGACATGCTTTATAGGCCGTACCCCTCAGGTTGTCACGGACCTTTCAAAAATATTTTTTTCAGGTTTATCCTCTCTGGCTCTGTCCATTTCTCCTGCCACCCGGAAGGGGTATGGTCCACCCCAAAGGCGAAGAGGAGGAGCTATACGTGGACATCGGCGCATATGGCCAGCCCAGAGTCAAACATTTTGAAGCAACGGCGTCGACAAGGCGGCTGGAGAAGTTCGTCCGAGACGTCCACGGGTACGCCTGTCATATTTTAAGATGGTTGACACTGCATGGCTCTAGCGACGCAATTTGAAGTTTTTTTTTTCCTCACGTGGCACCGTTGGTATTTGCGTCACGACATGTAAAGTCAATAAGAAAAACTGATTTTTGAAATGCGGGAAAGATGCTCAGACGGGCTACACGTACATCATGCGTAAACACATTTAAAAACACTTGGCTGTAAATTTGACCTGTAAAAATAAAATGACACGCACATTTTGTCACGTGCCTGTAATTCTTCTGCTTTGACTTTGCAGCTTCCAGATGCTGTACGCGGACGTCTACATGGACCGCGCCGAGTTTTGGGACATGTTCGATGGGCAGCTCTATCACAAATTGAGACAGGAGCTCGGCTGCAAGGATGCTTTCCCTGAAGTTTACGACAAAATTTCAAAGGCCGCCAGACACTGATTTTCTGCGATCGGAGGTCATATCAGGTCCTTAGACTGTCTTAAGTGATGAAATAGAAGTTAGGTTACATTGCGCCACAAGTCTCTTAACTCATTGATTAACACATGACACATTTGACAGCATCTTACCTTCAAATCACAAAGTGCCTACCGGTTACTACTTTCCAGATTGGCAAACATTATTTTTTGAGAATAAAAAACAAGATCCTCTTTTTTTTTGGTCACACACTGTTTTTAATCAATAATAATAATAATAATAAATTCTGTACTGTGTAAATTTGTGCTTGGTGAAATGTCGGGTAATTTTGCGCAGAATAAAATTCATAAAATACATTTTAAGAAATATTCACAAACCATTCATCATAATGTACAATTGTAAACCTGTAAAAAGAGAACCAACGTGTAAAAAGAGAAATAACACACAGTATGTAAGTTGTAAAAAGGTTACTTTGACACCAGACTTTCCCATCACCGTTAAAAGACAAATATTGGGACAACACTCTATATAAAAATCTATTAAAATTACATATGTAAAAATTGTCACTAAAATATTCATAGAAAACAAGCAATTCATCGTAAAAATTGTCATTAAAATATTAACTAAACAAAGCAATTCATAGTGTTGGCAGATGTAACGTTACCTTGACGCCTGAATGCACGTCACACTCAGATACAAATTAAGAGTCAATCGACAGTCAAGGAGTTAAAATATCAATCAAGAAATTCATAGATACTGTACATAGTCCCAAGTGCAAACCGGGTTGAGGACACCCGGCACATTCTCTGCTTTGGCCACGCCTACTCCATGCTGTAGGTGGAGCAAGAGGACCAGGAACAAAAGGAGGCTGAGGACGCATTGGCCGCCTCGGCCGCCTCCAGGGCTTCCAGCTCCTTAAAAAGAGTGGAGGTCAGGTCGTCCTCATGCGGGCTGTCGGTGCATGTGGACGAGGATGAAAAGGAGGCTTCGGCCGCCTCCAAGGCTTCCAACTCCTTGAATAGGGCGGAGGTAAGGTCCTCCTCGCCTCCGTGTGGGCTGACGGTGCATGTGGACGAGAAGGAAGCGTTGGACGCCTCGTCCCATTGCGACACTTCGACATTTCCCAAGTTATTTAAAAGTGTGAGGATCAGGTCCTCCTCAGGCTTAGCCTGTGAGATGCTGGTCAAGGGCAAGGAGGGCGGGGATGTCTTGACCGGTTCCATCGCTGGCGAGGGCAAGGAGGGCGGGGAGGCCATGACCGGTTCCATCGCTGGCGAGGGCAAGGAGGATGGGGATGGCTTGACCGGTTCCATCGCTGGCGAGGGCAAGGAGGACGAGAATGTCAAAATTGCCTCATCGAAGTGAGTGGAGACCAGGTCCGCCTTGAGGTCCTCACGCTTCTTGCATGTGCATGTGCACTTGCACGCCGCGTGGGCCTGCACGCGGACCTCTGGTGGAGACGCTGCAAACGCAAACCCCAAAAACACGTCACTCACATGACTCAAGACTAATTTAAATGAGACTCAATGCAAAATTCTAATGACACTAAGAAATCAATGGTCAGTTTTGATTGACATCAGCGGTATAACTGCTCTAGTAAGAATTCGAGGAGACACTGATTTTTTTTTTTAATGCGTGCAAGTGAGATGCACGTGCAAATTCCAGCCTAATTTCTTTATTGAAAATTATTTGAGTACAGTATTACTGTAATGGTGGTTAGTACTTGATTTTTTATCAGCTCTGGGAGATAATTAGCATTTTTAAAATGGTGCAGTGTTTTAACATACAATATTTGCTCTTTAACTGGTAAGGGAACTCAAGGAAAATATTTTCATTGCAATATGTTCTGTGTGCGCCAACTGGTTTTATGCACAGTATTCTGATTACGTTTGCACTTGCAGGAGAAGAATTTAGGAGATGAATCTACCAGTTTTCATCCACGTCAGGGGGCAGCGATTTTGTCCCACCCTCAAAACCGTCAACCGAAATTGACATCAAAGTGCCTTCGGGCTCAGCATGTCACGTGACCAAACAGAGAAAGCAGGTTAAGCCGTGACGTCCGCAATGCGAGCCTGAGGTAACGATGTCAATTTCATCTGCTTAATCGTGGGAGCGCATATATTGCAATTTTTTTTGCCTTGACCATATTTTCTATATGATCTATAATAAGTACTTACCGGTCGGATAGTTGAAACTTTTGGCTGCATGACACCACACTCTCTTTTTCTTTTTGCCCTGCACAAAACACACACAAAAAAGAGTGTCAAAAGCACGCGAAAAAAACCCAACATGATGTAAATTATTGAGTTTTATTGTTCCGCTGTATCATAACTCATTGACTGCGGGACTCACATAGTTATCACGGCAGGACCAGTCAGGGTACATTCTGGCATGAATGTCATTCAGCCGCTCAGATTCGTTGAAGTATTTCTCCTTCTCGTTGGGTGCCAGCGACTTCCACTGTGGACATCATCAGAAAATGTCAGCACACACACGGGGTACAACTTGAGAGGACGTATGTGTGTGTGTCACACTCACCATCATCCCGAGGATCTTATTTACCGTGGCACTGTCTTTTGGAAGTGTGCCTGAATTTACTATTTCGGCCTGGATAAGGGGCCTTTGTTCCTTTAAAAATAGCATAAACGCATTCGGTGGTTTTTTAACATATGGCTTGTCGGAGTTGTGGTCTCCTGTAGTCCTCTTTCTCCTATTGGGAAAACAAAAGTATTAGAAAAATGCATGTCGCCTGTGTGTGGCCATTCGTGGGAATACATTTTGCAGAGGACGTACGCTGATTTTTGTGGTTTTGGTGGAGGTCCAGATGGGAGATAAGTGCCAAAGGGCAATATATAGGAAATCTGTCCAAGCCTACACACAAGACACACGCGTTATAGCAACAGGAAGCATGTGTGAAAATGCAAACATTTTTGTGTTTCTTACGTAAATGGAACAGGAAGACGCCCAAGCACCACCGGTGCACCCATGACCTGCAAACAAACAAAAAAGGTTATTGTATAGTTTTATGAGTAGGTCTATCCATCAATTTTCGAATATGCTCGTCACTAGGATCGGGCATTCTAAATTGTCCCACTGTGTAATTGTGAGCGCGAATGGTTGTTCGTCTGGCGCGTATTGGCTGGCAACCAGTTCAGTGTAAATTAAAAAATCAAGCGGTCACCCTAAATCTATGGTCTCGCATGACCTGCATCAACAGGCGGATGTTTAGTCCTTAACCGTGTCCCTTTAGTAACGTGGAGCTACAATTCCACATTTGTAACATGGTTTTATTTCAAGCCTCTTGTTTTCATGCACGTTTCCCCCCCAAAACTCTGCGCGTGCGTTTGGGATATTTATGTAATCTTTAAAATCGATGTAACTATAGGTATTTACTTTAAACGATAAAGTAGCGTTTTTCCGCCACAAAACAAAATGGATAGTTCACTTGAAGCCTAATGTACGCATGCATCAAAATATTTTTCTTACCTTTTGATTGCTGGTCATAACGCCTAAATCCACGTTGGTAAAATCCAAAATTCTGTGCAACTTTGCGCTGGTCATCCTCACTCGATGTCTCCTCGCTACTAACGGCGTTTCTATTATTGAGGCCTCCTAAAAACAAGCCAAAATATTGCGGCCTCCCGAAATTAGCCAATCACGACGAGGATTGGGGTCTCCTTTTGTGCGTCACATTTGCGCACATACCACGCACTTGACAGTTAATCAAAGAGCGGTGGCGATAATGCTAACGAGCACAAGATGGCTAACTAACGGCCGGAAGTCGTCCGCGGGCCGCTTCCAATTTGAGCAAAAAATGCGTTCTTTTCTGTGTGTTAAACACACTAAAACAAAAAAGAAAAAGAATTACTGTACGTTCCGTGGCCATCACGATGCGGTGAGTCTTCTCGCTGGGATACTCGAGCTGGCCGCCATTTTGAGTGCCAAGATGGTTATACTGTATTTGAAGTGGACCGCAACCCCGGGACGTTAAAATCTGTTCTTAAAAACAACGTTTCTGCGACTTTAGATTGATACAATTTAAAATATACGTGGAACTCTAAGCGTCCCATTTTGAATGTCGCCCCAGGTACATGTCAAATAATAAAAATTGGAATATAGGGGGTGGGGGGACTGTTTCGAATCCTTAAATTAGAATATGGTAAAAAAAAAAAACAACAAACTTATTGGTCCTCTTTTGTACTAAAATTCGTGTAACATAAGTATTTTATTGTTCAGCAAGATCCCGAACTCATTTTGAGTTAATTTATCACGTCAGGTCCGCCAGTTTAGAGAAGCCTCGCCACATCGTGAGGTGTCGGATGTTACCAATCTTTCTCTTTGAAGTCTACTGAACATTATTGACGTTATTTCAACGCATATTCGACGCCGATTGACTGATTTGTTAGCCCGCTAGCTAAGCTCGTTAGCTTTAGCTGCCGTGGCTCTTTCACCAACGGTCAACGCGCGGGTGAAGCGGCCCGTGACGTAATAAAGAGGGGGAATATTAGGGGGGGATGCAAAATGCCGCTCATCACGGTGAACAAGTTGAATGAAAACTTCGCGACCCGAGAAGATGGCAAGCGTCGAGTGGGACCTGCTTTTAGAAGTCATAAACGCTGACCTAAATCAACAACAGGTAGAGAGAAGATTCAATCATAACTTTATTGGGGAAAAAACGACGCAAACGCTTTGAGGCGAGAATTAAAATTCACATTACTGCCTGTTTTTAATCTAAGGTGGGAGGTCTGTTATTTTCTGTCTGAATAAAGTGTATTTTTTGATCTTTATTTCCGTATTTCTAAATAATTTTGCTGTGCGCTGCAGTAACATCTACATTTCCTCTCTGGGGGATAAGGACTAGCCTCTTTTAAATCAGGTCGAATGGTGTTTGTTTTCTATGACGAGTAACAGCCAGATGGGAATGAATATTAAATTATGAACAATACACATAATTATTATGAACAAAACTTTTAGGAGCACACGTGCAAACATGAGGCTTGAAACGGTAGTCCAAATAGTTGAGTGTTTTAAAAACATATATACAAGGACTCACAGTTGCATGTTCCCGTTACCACTAAATGTTGTTAACAAGCAGGTTATTAAACATTTCTATTTTTATTCATTTTTGCAGGTCAATGTTACACCGGCAGCGGTGAACCAAATGCAAGTTCTGTAAGTCACACACACACACACACACACACGATATTTGCGTCTTCACACACACTTATTGTTCTCGTGTGTGTGTGCGTGTGTGTGTAGTGATGCCCAGCTTGTAGCGTTGGCACAGGACTCTTTTCTCCCTCCTCCACCACCACCACCACCACCACCTCCTCCTCCAAAAGCCACGAACTTTGTTTTCCCCGACAGGAAAAAGAGGAAAACAGCTCAGGATTGCAGCAGGCCCTACATAAAGAAGCCCCTAAATGCCTTCATGCTCTTCATGAAGGAGCAGCGGCCTGTGGTCAAGGCCCAGTTCCTTCATAAAAACAGCGCCGCGCTCAACAAGATCATGGGGCAAATGGTGATTTTTGTGTTTGCGCCACGTTATCGTTTGACACAAATGCGTGTGCTGACAGTGATCGCATCCACAGTGGAAGTCGCTGAGCCTGGAACAGCAGGAGAAATACTACGAGGAATCCGAGCGGCTCAACATAATCCACGCCAGCGCATACCCGGGCTGGTCCTACAGTGACAATTACGTGAGCCCCCTTTTTTTCCCCCTCATTTTCACGAAAGTCAACAAATTTGTCCAATGCCGTTTTTGTGCGTAATGCACAATGGTTTCTTCTGGTGCAGGGCAAAAAGAAAAAAAGAGTGTGGGGAAGTGCAGCCACCGGTTTCAACAATCGGAGCAGTAAGTACGCCTTCTCCAATAGTTTTCATTCTACCTGCAGGCCAGCCACTTCATTAGGTTGCACCTCGAGCTCCAAACTTCTGCCTTGCTACGTTTTGCTTATGCAGGTGCATTTCCGTACATTAGCATTTCATTTAAGTGGTTCCATTCAAAAAGTGAATTTCATAGACTGAAATATGGTGTAAATGACATATCTTTTCAAAAAAAGGTTCAAAAAAGACTTATATTATGTGTATACATATATATCTTGAAAATTGATTAACGCTACTAATATTCCACTTTTCTTGTCATTATTTTTTAACATTTTTTTGTTGCGTATTTCCCTCCAACCTGTAAATTGAAATCTACACAATCTTTTGCGTTTGCAGCACCTGCACCTGAGCTCCCTGCGCTGGTCCACCCGCCGTCCGCATCAAGCTGTAACTGGCATGAGGCCCTCCAGGTGGAACCCACTTCAGTCCCGTTTATGACATCGGGAGCCTCACTGGTGACCTATGTCCCCTTGTCCTCCTCGCCTTGGCCCTCATCCTCCTGCCCCACCTACACTCAGTTGTAGGACACCACCGAGGCGGACGCTTGAGCTATGCAATGGAATCCAGTCAAAATCATTTTGAGATGTACCTGTGGATGTCTCGGATGAACTTTTGCAGGAGGTGGATCCATGTCATTGCCTCAAATTGTTGTACCTCGTGAGGACTCATTTCCACATCCACCTCTTCACCCTCTGCGGCAGACCAAAGACAAGGACCACAAAAGCTGATTTTTAATTTTCCAACAGGATTCTTAAAAAAAAAAAAAAAAACTAATGACATCATACACTTTTTGCTTGCGTTTCCTGGATTTGCTTTAGGTCACCTACGAGACAAAGTTTTAATGAATTTTTTTTTTTTTAGTTTTGAGAGGCTTTTTTTGCATAGATACTGTACATATTTTTTTTCTCTCCATATAATGTGAAATTGTGTTCTTCCTCACGGACGTTCTTGTGAGTTTTGGCTTGTTCATACATATAGAAATTGCGTGTTCAGTTTATTTCTGTCTGTCATTTTTAATGAGGTTTTTATTAAAAACAAACAAAAAAAAATGTTTGGGGGTGAGGTATTTTTGGTATTTCAATTTATTCCATGTGTATTGAACAACCAACATCTTTTGGGTGCCCATTGAAGTTCTGTGTGCGATTGTGGGGAGTTTCTCTTTCCCTGACCCGCATTAGATGGAGGCCCAAAGCCATTATTTACATTCTCTTCACTTATGTCGTGTGTTTTTATACTGTACAAGTGCTATTGTATTTGTTTTATTGCAGTGCATATATTGTATTTACTTTTTCTTCCAATGGGGAAAGATGACTTGTGATTATTTTGAACTGGAAGTGTTGTCAAAGAACGATTTAAACTTGTAACTTGTCAGTCAGGGTACCACGAATGTAAATGGTGCGTTCAGGTACATCTCGGGAAAAAATGGAATTGTTTTAAAGGCTGACAAATGAGTGTGTGAGTGAGATTGTCGACATCACAGTGTAGTGGAAATCAATTTTAAAATGGCAAAGGCTGTTATTTGGAGGCTTTGGTTTTATGTATGTATTTATTTATATACTGTAACGTTTAGATCAATGCTTAAAAAGTGTAGTCCACATGCTTACAAATCAATTGTTTCATGAAACATGAACGTTATGATTGAGTAACTTGTTCGTGTAGTTTGCACCACATTTGTTTGGTATAATTTTTTTCTGAAGTTGTCTTCGTGACTGCAAGACAAAAGTGTTTCACAAAAACATCGGTTGAATTACTTAAACTGTCTTATTTTAATTTACGTTTCATTTGCCTTTGTTTTCAAAAGCATGTACCTGTAAGTGTATATAATAAAGTTGGTATTTATTGTAACAGATTAATTTATTGCTTGTCTCTCAAATATTGAAGCAGTTGCAATGGCAAGTCGCAAATTCGTCGTGTGACATTTTAAGTGTTGCGTGCGTTGGCTCCAAGCTTGGTGGAACCAGTTTGTTGTGGCTGAACTTTTCCCTCCGACGCTTCCAGTTTTACGGTTCCTCCTCTTAGGTGTTCTCTCAACTTCAGCAACCGTCACACAGGTAGATAGTCTCAACTATTTAGGATATTCGCAAGAGCCACGTGGTCTTAAAGGGATTTTTAAACAGCGTTCTGTCGTTTGCTGTTCGTGTGCGTGTGCTGAAATGTAACCTGCCCTACTTGTGAACTCGCGTCTGTCAAACTTTGCTAACTCACTCCGCAAGCGGGACATTTACGAAGCGGCGCTTGCTTTGTTTGCATACGAAGCTGTCGGCTTCCATATAAAAGTGTCATTCGACACGATAGTGTGGTTTTAAACTCGGCTATAGTCGCTCTCGCTAGCAGCAGTTAGCCGCGCTATGCTAAGCGGTGGGCGTGCGCAAACTTAAGTTTCCTTGACAACAGCGCGGAAGTTTGCGCTCATTTGGCCAACCTTAAAAAGACAAGTACGACCGCTTGTACTTTGGGTGTGTCACATGCTTGACACTGACATGTGTCACGTCTTCCGAACAGTACTGCGGCACAAGACTTGACTGGGTGGCATTTCCGGAAACTTCTGCCTTTTGGATTTGGAGACACCCAACCCCGGAGGCGAGTGAGGCACAGGAGCGAGCGTTGGCAGCATGGCCACCGACCAGGAACCCCCGTTCAGCGTCAAGCTGGCCCAGCTGCTGCTGCTCTCCACCTACTGGGGAATGCAGATATGGGTCACCTTCATTTCAAGTCAGTGCCACACCCACGCGACACACAGCAGGGTTTCTAAATAACAGGCGTGCCGAAATCCGGACCTCGAAAGCCCTTATGCAGCCTGTATTAGACGCCGTCATGTCCCTAAATATTAGCTTTTGTGGAAGATGAATGGAATGTCATTTTCATTCGGCAGCAAGCGGCAAAATGGCTGACCTCTCAAGACGGATAAAAACGGCTGGTTTGAAAGCGCATACAGACTGCACGCATTTGGACTTGCACCCCAACAAAAAAAATCATTAACCAAATTGTAGCTGTCAGAGAAACGTCGCATCACAGGCATTATAAAATTTAATTAAAAAAAAGAAAAAACATTGCATTGCCAAAACATTATTTTTCAAGACATTAATAAAAAAAAAACGCAACACAGGGATGTCACGATTCCGGTCACTGACAATGCATAACTTGCTGAGGACACGTTGTTTCCCTAACAGGTTTTGTGATGGACAACCACCTGAACAGGCACACGTACGGCTTCATTCAGAGCCGCCTGGTCCCCTTCTACCTTCACCTGGGCTCGGCTTGCGCCTTCTTCAACCTCACAATCTTCGCAGTGTACCATCCCAGCGACCTGCTCGACGAGCGAGAGGCCTTCCAAGTGAGTTCTCCGCACAGCCTCCGCCCCCCCGGGTGTCGCACAGTATATATAACTCAAGACATCGCCTTGATTGATGGGGACCACTCGGGTGCGCTGGCATCTTTCCCCGTTGAATTGTTTCATAAACAAAGTGCTCCGTTGTCTTTCAATATGCAATATTTGTCATTCCGACGTCACACGCTTGCTGTTGCAAGCAACAAAGGGGCATTCAGGTTGCTTTCACGACGCAGGAACAGGCACACACACCACGCCATTTGGCAGGTTAAATCGTTTTTCTTGAGATTTTTGTAAAGCTTTCTTGATCTTGAGGAGACAAATTTGAAATCAAACACCCGCTACCATTGACAAACATATTTGTCAATGACGTTTTTTTCCACACAGGCGTGGGAGGGGCAGCACTGTAAATTTTGTAAACAACTTTATTGATGCCCCGCTTTTGATGAGATCAGCACAAATGGGTCTTGAAAAAGTCAAACTACTCAAAAATGGCATCGTCTACGCGCAGATATGCCACATCAATGTATCGCAGCCACTTAGGGCGCATCAATGTCCACAGGAGCAAGGACACAATTTCATTTAAAAAAAGCGTCTGTCTTCTTCCCCCCTCCCCCCCGACAGATCTTCATCTTCTTCGTGTCAGTGACGGTGGCGGCGATCAACGCCCAGTGGTTCGGCCAGATGACGTCGGAGATCATGGCCGACATGCACCTGGTGGAGCAGGCGTGCGGCCTGGGCCAGGACATCGGCCTGTCGTCCAACCGCGAGGCCTACGCCAAGCTGTGCCAGACCGACGGCAAGTACCGCCACCTGAGCGGGCGCCTGCGCCTCTACCGGCTGCTTTCGTCGCTCTGCAACGTGTGCTGTGTGGCCTGCAACTTCTACAGCCTCAGCTACATGGCTGAAAACCTCAGCACGCTGTAAGAAGCAGCCCCAAGTTGTCTATTTCATACGTCCTTTTCTCACCGTGCCTTTACGTGTTCACGCGCCAGCTCGAGTCTTCGTAGACAAAAACAGCGAAACACTCCCCGAGTGCTACAATTGGGACCTGAACCAAAATGTTCCCTGGGAAATTGGCGGCCTTCGCAGAAGCGTACCCGCTGATGGCAAAGTAGAATCGCTATGAACATACTCATGGCTGTTGTTGTGCCTATTGTTCTTCCGCCCCTCCTCGGTTGTTCAGTCAAACACCTTCGATCTCGCAAGCCAGCCAGTCGAGGCAGTGACAAAAAAAACAAACTGTAATCTTTCTGAAAGGTTAAAAAAAAAAACAATGGAGATTTGGTTGCATAAGTGTGCACACCCATTAAAAGGAGGTGGCACTGTGTTCAAAATTAACCAATCACATTCAAATTTATGTTCAAAGGAGCTTGAGCTCACACCTGCCGCCATTTTCTGTACGAGCTGTTCTCGTAAGCTTTTACTGACATTTATTTTTATTTTCAGCAATAGCGTTAAGCTTTTATGCCAACATTGACTGTTATTTAGACCGGTACATCCTTCGCCCTACCTTGACTAGGGTCCCAATTTCAGTTGAAGAAAAACAGCCGTAGTTAACGTTACATTATTTTGTCCATGAAAATGACTTTATAAATTATAACTACTTAGAAGTCAAAGATGGAGAGTTTTATCGTACTTTCAAAACTGGAATGTGTCAGTCAGTCTTAAGCTTTATGAGAAGCGATTTTCCCTTTTTAACGCTTAAGAAGCGATTTTCCCTTTTGAACAAGATAAGCTTCACGGTGTTGTCGTCACGAACGCATGCCGCTCAGTCCTGCTTCTCCTGTTTGGGCGCAACTGACAACCGACAAGCTGAGCATGTTTTTCTTTCTTTCCTTCCCTGTCGCTTTAGTTTGAAGTTGAGGATAATTTTCCAATTTGAAGTATTAAAAAAAAAAATAATAAAAATAAGTAAAAATAATTTGCATACTCACCATTAATTTTGATGACACGTGTGCCGGGGCATCAAATCTCATCACCGCTGACTTTTTTTTTTCTTTTCGTTTTCCGATGTGGATTTATTGCTGCTTTAGCCATGTCGCACTCAACAGCGAGGAAGCAGATAAAAGCGTTGCTTAAACCACCGAGTCCCATTTACGGTTCTGTCATCACGAGTACTCTTCTGTGAAAGCGACACAAGAAAATAGATGGGGCATAAAATCCCAAGAAATCTTGCGTGATATCATCAGAGACGTGCGTGCCCCTATCACGTGCGTAACGCTTCATCACAAAGCCAATTTGTGCTTCTTGTGGGGAATCATCACACTTCTTTTGGCCGCATCATAAACGATACAAAAGACGAAAACACGTGAGATCGTACATGATGATAGGTTCACCCTCTTAAAGCTAAGTTAACCCCGCCCCCAAAATGTGACACTTTCAGTTTCAGAGGTTATCGACAAGTTTCTTAAAAGGTTTTCTTGATACCGATATGTGAGATTTGGTTTGAACTCTGAAGATAAGCCAGTTTGTTGGAATGTGCAATGCATGATGGGAAAACCACAACAGAGCTTGTGTAAATGTTAGGTGAAGGATATTTGGAAAAATACGACAGATGGAAGGCAAAAACAATGCAATTAAGATTTTTATTATTTTTTTTCTCCACTCAATTGTATTTGTAGATGTGAGGTGTTGGTGCTTTTTTAGTGTGAATTACAAGTTTGTACAACCTTGTGGATTTAATCGCGTTCCGCTTCACTATTTGGCTCGCAGCGCTCAGGAAAACGTTTCTTCACTTGATGTGACTTTGTAACTACTGAGGGATTTTTAATTTTGTGGTGGACAGTGTACAGTTGAGACTGACTTTGAAAACAAAATCTTTACTTGGTGTCATTTGTACTTTTATTTTGGCAGTTTATTAAAATAAATAAACCAAAAGGCAAACTGTCAAACTTGTCTCGTGGTTCTTTTCAAACGTGTCCACAAACGTCAGCTTGACGTCAAGCGCATCCGAGAATCAAGAATCCACAGCAAATTGGAAAAAGACCAAAAAGGCTCATCTTTTAATTCAATGACAGGAACAAATGTTATATTGGAAAGCATTTTTGTAAAAAATAAAAAAGTACAGTACCAAAGCCACACTTTGAATGAAATTCATTCTTTTAAACCAAAATACAATTGATTAAAAAAAAAAAAAACATTCATAGAGTACCTTCAAAAAAAAAAAAAAAAAGCCAACAAATAAAACCCTCAATTTTTATTCGAGGTGGTGAGGCGGGCTGATCAGACAACAGCTCACAACGCGCACGTCCACATTTTGTAGCACGAACTGATCAGGCTAAAAGTAAACATTTCTTTTTCCACTTTGTCCCGATGTTGTAACGGTGCATGTGCAAAAAAAACATAGTAACAGACTAAACGAGTGCAGAGAAAACATGACATCAAAGGCATCCATGTTAACGTGACATTGTAAACTGCTCAGATAGACGTCTCACAATTGATAATTAATTGATCGAATTCATAAAATTGCCCATATCCTTTGAAATTTCAGCCTCCGAAGAGTAAATAATCGGATTTTAATAAGACATTGGCAGACCACCTTGCTTTGATTTTGGAAAACAATTTGCCTATTTCCTGACATTGTTACAGACCAAACCAGGAAGTGGATCATTCCACTTAAGAGAGAGAGGGGGGGG
>CAAKHF010022197.1:26795-43118 GCA_901007745.1 Hippocampus kuda | reverse complement strand
CGGTTTTACTGTTTGGTGCTTTCTACCGTCTTTATTACCGATTTGTTTTACTGTTTATCATACATATGTTCAATTGATCCATGTACAGCACTTTGTATACAGCGATGGCTGTTTGAAAGTGCTCGAGAAATACAGTTGACTTGACTTGACTATATACGCGACATTATTTTAATGATGGTCACTACCAGGAAAGCCCAGTATTTTTGGGAGTTGGCTGGAGTAGAAAAAAAATATCAGATAAAACGCATAAAAGTGTTTTCAAAGTACCCGGCAGCAGATCATCATTGTCGCTGTCGCTGTCGGAGGTGGAGCTGGTGCGGGGGCTGCGGGGACGCTTCCTTTGCCTGCCCGGCGACAGCATGGGCAACTGAGGGGGCCCGATGGGGCTGGGGGCGACCCCTGCCGCCACGTAGCCCGGATCCCGGTTTTTCGGGGGGCGTCCGGGCCTTTTGGGAGGGCCGGCCATTTTGGGATTCTTCTTGGAGAAGAGAACGGACGTCCGGCGGCCCACCTCCGGAGCCAAGGCAGACGACGACACGCTCAGATCTGGTGAGAGTGACAAACAACAACAACAACAACAAATATGAGCGGGACTCAAACACAATAAAGCCGGAAAAAAAAAAAAAAATTGAATCGACAACCCCCCCCCGAAATTATATTCCTGCCTTTATCTGTATTTTAAACTGTAAATACACAACACACAATCCCAAACAATTGAATAGCATTTCAAATTTGTCTCCCAACATCACCACCAAAAACATTTTAACAAACAAATTTGCAAAGATTGGATTTTGGGAAGAGAAAGAATATATATATATATATATATATATATATATATATATATATATATATATATATATATATATATATATATATATGGATATGTCAGTGGTTCTTCACCCGGGCTCGATCGAACCCGGGGGTTCAGTGAATCGGTCTCAGGGGTTCAACGGAGCCTCTGCCATGGAGATTAAGACACACCCGACTCAACATGTCAATGAGTTAAGACACGCCCACTTGGCCGTCACTGGATGCAGATGATCACGACATTGCTCATGCAATCAGTGCAGCGGGAAATTTACTTCGCTCAGTCGTCAACGTGTGACTGTCGTGATGGTACGTCGTCTGATTTTTTTAAAAGAATGTCTTAAGACATTCTATGTCGAGCAAAAAAACCCAGAGTGGTCGGCTGAATATGTACCACATGGATTGACACGCATCACAGAACGTGATGGGACTCGGCGTCCGATCCGCGTGTTTTGTCACGTCAAGTTGAGCAACTCTTGTCTCGCACCGACAAAATTGAAGGAACACTTCTCCAATCAGATTTTTCTTTTTCACCAAAGGTTCGTTGAATGTGCATATGAAGCAGTTGGGTTCGGTACCTCCAACAAGGTGAAGAACCACTGAGATAGATAAACAGATGTGCTGCCTGCGCACATGCAACAAAGGCTTTGAGCCCAGCCTACACTTCCCTCCTTCCCACTCTACAACGCTTCAGTCAAGATGCGGGTGAAAATATGGGACGCAGACGCCTAGAGAACAACACTCTTCCTCTCCTACCCTTCCTCCGCATTTAAAACGGATTAAAAACCGCGTCTACGTCTTGAAAGCCCAAATCAAGTCAAATACGAGCGAGTGCCTTTCAGAACGACAAGAAGCGGGACCCGACGGCGCGGCGCGTCATCGTCCGGGCGTGAGCCGGGCTCCACGTGGGCTCCTGCATAAGTGGGCTCGTTACGTTTGTCGGGCGCCCAAGATTCAAGACAGAGCTACCAAGTGGGGGACCGCGGCTCTCCGGGCGTGACGGTGACCGATTCTATTCTGCGGCTGTTGCGAGAGCGCAACGGCAATCAAGAGGTCGCCTATTGTCAAGAGCCATCCAAACTGGCAGCTTCCGACAGGATGCTGCGGCCGTCCACAACAGAGAGACATCAGACTGCGCAACTTTCCTATTGGACGGGGCTGCGGCGCCGGACCGCGGCATCTCGGGAACGCAAACGGTGAGTTTTTCAGCGAATCGGCGAGGAAGCCAACGCGAGGGACGACGGTACCGACCCTTGCCGCCCAGCTCTTGACTGCTGCTCTCTTCGCCTTCGTCGTGGTGGCCCGCCGACGACGGGCGGTGCGGGAGCGAACCTCGATCGGCGCCGGGCCCTCCCCCGAGAGAATCCCGGGCCCCGCCCAGGGCGCCTTCTCGCTGGTGCGCCAGTTTCCTCTTGATGATGCTGAGCTCCTTGCGGAGAGCTTTGGCTCGGCGGGACTGGCCGATGCTGTGCTTCCCCGAGCTGGCCTCCTCCAGACGCGCCTGCACGTAGTGCAGCTGCTCCTCCAGAGGCAACCGCCGCCTGTTCTCCGGCACCAGGAGCTCTATGGAGGGATCCACGCCGCCAAAAAGACTGAGTGCGCCGCTCGCAGCGCGTGAAAACTACAAGTCAACTTCATCGGGCCGCCCCGAAACTTTTCAACGCACGAGGTGAGGCAGACTGTCCGATGCTTCCGGCGAATCGCAGAGGAAACAAACTTGGAATGAGAAGCATCATAATTTAAAAAAAAAAAAAAAAAAAGAGTTCTAGCAACAGCTCTGATGAGAAGCTGTGACGGCAGACCGCTGAGCGCTAGCTACTTGCAGCGAGGAGGATCGCGCGCCACCGTAGAGTCAAGGTGACCTGCTTTTTGATTTGAGTTTGGAAAAACCCTTTTGGGGTGAAAGTGCAACGGGTGGGATGCTTCGGGTGCAGTGCGCACTAACACCGAAATATACCTTATGAATAATACGCACGCCCCCATTCCCCCCCCTCACGATCCACTTGGGAGCAGTCTGCGGATGGACGCATCGGGCGGCCCTGATTCAGGAAGACGATGCTTCAAACGTCAGCTCAGAAAATTCCAATTCACCGTTGGGTTTTTTTTTTTGGTGTTTTGGGGGGTTTAGGCTGCTAATGTAATGGCAGTCCGCCACTCATAAACGTGCAAATCCGACTCGGATGTCAGTGCCTCACCAGCCCCGAAGCTCAGCACACGTTACCGCTTCAGATGACGCACGGAGCTCGGTGGCCGCGTCTTGTTTGATGGCGACGTAGCGTTGAGCAATTGTCCAGAGCGAGCGTGCAACGTTACCAGCGCCATGAAAACCTGAATTCTAATTCGACCTGGACATTCCTGGCGCAGCCGTCGCGTATTGCGCAGCTCAGCTCCTTGTTGTCGAAAAGTAGCGGAATAAGAGCAGTTGGACAAATGCATTCAAAAGTGCGAAGGAGCTCAAATGAAGAAGTTCATCGAAAAAGAAATCCCATCCAAAAGCCAAATTAGTTTCCTGTGTGTTTGCGTGTGTGCGGAGCGGGTGTAGCGAGCGGGGCAAAGCGACTTGTGTTTTGCGCGCGTTCGAGGATGATGGGCTAGTTTTGTCTGGCTCACCGTCTTCATTCGACGACAACGGCCAGTCTCGCTCTCGCTCTCGTTCTCGCTCTCGTTCGCGTTCCCGCTCCCGCTGGCGCTCCCTCTCCCTCTCCAGCGCCCGTCGGCTGTCGGGACTGGCCTCTCGGGGCAGGTGCATGCCGGTCTCGTAGTCGAAGCCGATCCTGTCCGCTTGCCGCCTGGCGCTCCTGATGACCACCCCGCCCATCTCTCGGAGGCGCAGGGCGGCCCGGTAGAACACCGTGTCCTTGGCGTTGTACTTGAGGCAGTTGTTGACGATGAGACCAAAGTCGCCCTCGAACGCCTCAAAAGTCAGATAGCGGTGGGATTCCAGAAGGTTCCACATGGTCTGGAAGTCCATGGGAGTGTCAATATGGTCCAGGTAGTCCGGCACCTGCAGCCACAGCGGGCAAAAGCAGAAAGCCCGGGTTTCGCACTGCGCGGCTGCAAAAACGCTACGCGCGGCGACGGGAAGGCGGGTTCCCGCGGGACGCGCTCTCGACGGCCAACCCGCGCGGCGACTGACCTCCGCAAGAGGGACGGGCTCAGTGAAGAAGTTGTTGGTGTCTCTCTCCTGCAACTGGTCCAGCGTGCTCCTCAGCAGCACCAGGAGGGGAGTCAGTTGCATCTCCAGCACCATCTGCTGCATTTTAATCTGAATCCAGAAAAAGGAGACGGCGCCGCCAGTTCAAGCGAGCGCACTCGGCATGCACGTCGCTGAGAGCCAACTTGCGCCCTTTGAAACGTCACCCGGGTTGAGACGCGGCTCCGTTCGTGCCTCTTGCTGTCGAGCCGAACGGCGTTTCAGTCTTCAGCCCGTCGCTTTATCGCCCCCCTCCCCCGGGGACCAATTGAGGACAATTCTCTGCACTGTGTGGCTTCACAGAGCACGAAGCACGAGCCGGGACCCAAGACGGAGAACATCCAACGTTTGGCATCATTTCACACATACAAAATCAATGTGGCGACGGCAAAGCGCAAGCGGCCTAAGTTACGCAACGCCGCGTCTGTCGAAAAGTCAACGAATTGCGAGCCAACTGTAATCCGCAACGGGCGCTTCGGTTGAGGGGGGATGGAAAGAGCCGCCGGCGGCCTTTCGATGGCGTTGGTCAACGCCATACAGTGAGGCAGCCCGTCGAGGGCCTCGTCCGACACGCTCGCTCGATCGGCATCGCGGCGAAGGAACGCCGGCCCGCTCTGCGGCCGACTTCGGTCAACGGGCTCGAGGAGCGCGCCGAGTCGAGGTCACGTCTTGCGATGGCGTCGACTGCGAGGACGGCGGCGCCGAGAACGCCCGCTCCTCGCATTGCAGACATTTTGGGGTGAAGCTGCAAGACCCGACTGCAACGATCCCCGTCTGTTCCGGCAGCCGTCTTCAACAAAACCCCCACGACCAAGAAGAAGGATGACCATGGACGCGGCCGGCTCCGACGGACTTGGTGGAAAGAAATTTTTGGGAGCACTTTGGCGAATTTCAATCACCCGCGCGCAATGCGTCTGGTCTCACCGTCTCCCTCTTGAGTTTTTCTCTCTTGCGGATGAGTTCCACGAGCAGCCGGGCTCTCTCCAAGTCGTGTCGCAGTCGCTGCCACGCCTTCAGTTGCTCCTTCAGAACCGTCTGTTTCTCCTCGCAGTCCCTCTGCGGCAGCCAGATCAAACGCGGACGGGGTGACGCGCGGTCAGCGAGAGACCACCGAGCGGCCGCGAACGGAGCGGCTGGCCACGTACCGCGGGAACTTGGGCCGACGGCTGCGGCGGGACGGGCTCCGGGTGCCGTTGGGACTGCAGGTGCGTTTGAAGGCGCCGCAGCAGCGGGACGCCGTTGCGGCTTTGCCTCTTCAGGGTCCAGTAGCTGTGAAGTCGTTGCATGAACTGGCTCTTCCTGGGTACCGTTAAGTTGCTGGTGATTTTGCTCAGCCTGAATCAAATCAAACATCACAAATGAGCTTGCTTGACCGCATTTGCTTGTCACGGGTGGTGCGTTCTTGTCAAATTTCAGGGTCGACGGAAAACGCAGCAGAATCTTTTAGCGCAAGCCAATTTGGCCCCGCGACGTCATGCCCAACTCGCAAGCGTTTTCGCCCACTTTTTCCGTCGTTGAGGTCCAACTCCTTTTGGGCTGTTGTCGTCTCAAGTATCGGTGGCCAATATCGGCAGCAGCCTCTATGAGTATCCGATCGCTCCGGAGAGCGCTGCTATCGGCACTCGCACATTCTCTTCCATTTAGTACGAGTTCCTGTTCCGTTAACGAGGAGCTGAAGGGGCAAATTCAAAAGAGGCGTCAGACGGCTGGACGATTCCAAGCTGGCACTTCCACCCGTACGCCTTTCTGTGACTCTCTTGGTCGCAACCTGCCCACGGCGCTCGCCCCGACCGCCGAGCCGCCGCTGAGCAAAAGTCATTTGCTCAGCATGGTCGGCTGTGTGCGCATCTTTTTCGGTGAGTTCGCAATCAACGTCGGTTGCGTCGGCGGCATGGCCGGAGCGAGGACGGCGCAATGCAACCTTTGTGTTCAAACGTGGTTTCCTTTTCATCGTCATTCATCTGGGGACATTTTGCACGTTTTTTTTTTTTTAAAAACAAATTGCTCGGTTTAAAGGTAGCCTCACGTTGTCATTTCAACATTTCTCTTCTTCCAAAGAGGTGTGACACTTTTCTGTCTCAAAGTTGTCATGTTTGCTGAGGGACAACATCGGCGACATGAACTATTGATTTCGTCGACGAAAATACCAGCAGATGACTCAATTCTGACGAAAACGCGAATTCATTTGATGCTCAAGACTGGACTTAAAAGGACATTAAAATGGAGTCAAAAGTCGAAAGAAGGTGAAATGATGTTCCAAGCGGATGTGGACTGTGCAGTTCCGTCGAGGCTGAAATTTCCCCAACCCCAAAAGCCCAACTTACGGGCCTATCGTGCGCGTGTGATGGTGGCGCGCAGTACCTGTGAGGGGGTATGCAGGGGACGGACACCACGGGAGCGGCCGCCCGTCTCTCGGCCAAGATCTTCCTGGCTCTCTTCATCTTCAGCCGAGACTTGGCCTTGGCCCGCTTGGCCCGCTCCGAGCTCCAGCCCCTGGAGTCGTCGTCGTGGCCCGCGGCGGGCTCGTCGTCGTCCTCCGGTTCGCCTTCGCTCTGCGAGGAGCCCGCGCTGGCGCCGGCCGGCCCTCCCGCCGGCCGGGCCGATCCCGGGGGCGTGTGGATGTCGCAGTAGGCCGTCTTGCGGACGCTGAAAGAGGTTCCGTTGGCCCCCGTCTCTCGGACGGGCTCCATTTTCATGTAGAGGCCCGCTTGCTGCGCGCAGGTGACGTGGAAGGCGGTGTAACAGTTGGCTTTGTGGCACTGAATGCAGGCGCCGGAGCCCCGCTGCTTGCAGATGTAGCAGGTCAGCTTCCAGCGCGCGGGGGGGATGTGCTCGATGCTGTCGATGGGCTCCAGGAAGACGGTGTTTGCGAAGCACACCTGACCAGCGGCAAAAAAAAAAAAAAGAAAAAATGGAAAGCAGAGGGCGCGCGATCAGTGTCAAATGCCGGTGCCGGAATGCTCTCGCCGCGGCCTAAGGATGGCCGATTCGGTGACATACTGCGGATAGGTCCAAACAACGCAGAGGCGGGAGAAAAGTCCAGGCTCCGCCGACCGCGTCCGGCTTGCAGCATTTTTTTTTTTTGTACGGGGTACTTTTTTTTGCTCAAAACAAATTCCCGTTTCAGTATCCACCACAGCAAACGGTCGCACTGTCATCGGGCGCACGGTTGCTTATGCAATACGATTCGTCGGATCGCCACGCGGAACATTTCACTTTCCAGGACGCCAAGCGTTGTGTTGGAATGCGTCTCTTCCGCAACGTGTCCAGGCGCAACTCGAGACGGTGGCTTTCCGTTTGCGACCGACGGCGCAGCTTTAACTTGTGCGTTTGAAAGGGGGAAAAAAAACCTACGCGCGCCGCTCGGGGTTGCGTCGGCTACATGGAAGCTGACCTCCGGGATCCAGAGGGCGCACACCACGTGAGCCCAGCGCGCGTCGTCCGTCTGTTTGAAGGCTCCTCCCTTGTTGGGGCACAGGGCGCAGTCCACCGCTCGACTGGGCGACTGCAGGCAGCGACGACACAACCATTGGCCCTCCGGGATGTACGGCACGCCGTAGCACTCCTGGTGGACGGCCAGGTTGCACATGTCGCAGAAGAGGATCACGTTGCTGTTCTGACACTCGCCGTCGTTGCAAATGCAGCAGACGGCGTCCTCGTCGATCAGGGTGCTCGGGTCTGCCTGGTAGAAAGCAAAGTCCGCCCACGTGAGACGCGGAGATCGGCGAGCCATCCCTCCCCCCGCAACGCCCCCGTTTGCGGTGTCGTGCGCAACTGTGTGGATTGACGTTGCTTGATGTGTGTTGCCTCGTGGATGAAATGCGCTCTCTCGATCGAGTGGCCTTGCCACCAAAATAAGAAGGATTTGAATACTTTGGGTTTTTTTTGAAGACGCTCATCGATATTGCGCCTATGAATACGGTGCGCCTAAATCGGAAAACTGACCTCACGAGAAACTCGACATATGCTGCGATTCGGCTTCATTGGTGTCATTTTCTTTTTGAATTGCGCAACAATACCAAAGAAACAATCATTGGTTGAAAAGAGGAACATCGGTTTTGGAACACACGCTGATGCTCAACAAGATTTGACCCCATCATTTCATGAAGCCATGGAATAATCAACGATGAACCATGATTGATCGTGACAGCCCTAATCTGTTTGTGTCTATTTGAAATGTGCCGCTTTCCGCCAATGGAAGGGATTTCATTTTTCTTCCATTTGTCAATTGATTGAAGAAGAAAAAAAAAAGATTCCATGAGGGGCGGCACGGAGAGGGCGACGGGTTCGCGTCTCGGCCTCACAGTGCAGAGGCGCGGGGTTCGATTGCGGGCTCCGGCCTTCCCATATGGATTTTGCGTGTTCTCCCCGTGCCCGCGTGGCTTTTCTCCGGGTACTCCTCTTTCCTCGCTCATTCTGCTCTAAACTGGGCTGGCGACCAGTTCAGGGGGTACCCCGTCGACCGCCCGAAGGCGGCCGGGGCCGGCTGCGCCACGCCCGCCACACTCCTGAGGAAAATTCGGGTCAGATCGTGGGCGGACGCTTCTTGGTTGCAGCTCCGCAGTCAACAGCGCGAGCGGAAGCCCCGACGGCGGTGAAAACACGCCAACGACTGGCCCACGTCTTGATGTTCAACGATTCAAGACAGGGGCCAATTAATCGTGAAGCAGCAAGCGCCGGTTTAAAGCTGCCCCCACCCCCAAGAAAAGAGCAAGAACGGCTCCAATTAAAAACGGAAAGGAGCGCGGCTGCAAATGGCCGTGCAGAACGTAACTCGCCGCTCGGTAGGCTCGCGCGCGCACCTCGCAGTGCTGCGGTACCTTGTTGTGGCTTTCAAAGTAGGACTCCTTCTCGAGACGGTCCATGAGGTACTCGAAGACCTCCTGAGGAATGGGCGTGACGCCGTCCATCCGCCGCTTGTCGTTCATGATGTCCAGCCAGATGTAGTCCTCCTCGTCGATGTCGTACTCCACCTCCTCGTCCAGCTCCTCCACCGACTTGTCCATGTACCTGAAGCCAAACGCCCGCCGCGCGAGTCACACGGACGCCACCTTGCACGCGTCCACTCCCAACCCAGGCTACACTTGGCTCCTCCCCAACATACAAAGTCGAGGTCCTCGTCGTGTACACTTTTCGACGGAGTCAAACGGACTTCTGCAACACAATCCAAATGAATTTCAACCCCCCCCCCCAAAATTGGCCCACAGAAAATGCTGCGTCGGTGCGCCTGAAAGAGGCGGGGCCGAGCAAGGCGGCACCATCACTTGGACAAACTTCCTCGACCCCCAACGGCAGAACGGCTCCACTTGGCTATTTCGGATCTTCTTGGGGCCTTTGCGAGAGAGCGCGCAAAAAGCCAAAGAGGTGAGTACTTCTTGCAATCCATTGCGTACGGCAATGTTTCCAAATTTGGAGAAGATGAGGGCAGTTCCCAAACAGCCCGAAATGTAGAGGACGATGAAACGAGAGAGTTCTGGTTCAAGGACGACTCTTTTGGCGTACGAGCCATGCAGCCCGAGTGGCTTTTTATTCCTTTGTGAAAATGAAGCAACGCACAAGAGAGATCGATGTTGGCTCCATGAGCGAAATCGCGATTTGACGACAAATGAGTTGTTGATTCATCGATGAATTTGGACACCCGGATTCTGCTTTGACTTGGGAAAACAACATTTTCTGGCACGTTTTGGACCCAAGCAAAGACCGAATCAACGACTGACATTTGCTGCACCGTCGATTTGAAATAGTAGCCCCCTTTTTGTTTGTTTGGAATCCGGCAAAACTGACCTGTAGTAAGAGGACGGGCGCGGGGGCGCGTCGGGCCTGTCTTGGTCCAATTCGCGGAAGACGGCCTCCGGCAGCTTGACGGCGGGGCCCGACTGGGCGCCGTGGTGATAGGCCGAGCCCTCCTTCTTCTTTTCTTTGCTTTTATGCTTGCCAGACTTGGGCGTGGCTTTGCCCCCGTTGGAGGACGGAACGTCGGGCCGCTCGTTGCCGGCGCCCCCCGCCTCGCCGCCTCCGCCGTCGCTCCCGTTGCACACCCCCGCCGAGTGGACGCCCGGGACGGACGGCGGGCCGTCCTCGCCGTCGCTGTCCTCCTCCGACACCACGTCGATGTTCTCGAAGATGCTGATGCGGTGAACGCGCCCTTGGATCTCCAGCTCCACCATGCGCTGCGCCTGGGCGTAGGTCATGGCGTCCCTGCCGGGGGAGCGCGAAGGCTCCGAGCGACCGGGGCTGCGGGGCGAGCTCCCGCCGTGCCCCGGCCCCGCCCCTTGCTCCAGGCCGCCGTCGTCCAGATCCGGCGAGCCGGCGAGCGCCGCGCGAGGCGGCCGCCCCTTGCGCTTCTTGTGGGGCGCGGCCTGCGCGGGCGGCGGGTTGTCGTGATCATAGTGGTACAGGTGGTACTCGATGCCGCTGTAGCTCTTGTAGACCTTGCGGCAGCTCTCCACGGGACACTCGTAAGGCGGCTTGCTGGCCCGCAGGTTGTGGCAGAAGGTCTTGACGTCAAAGTCCAGCCCCATCACGCCAACGGCGGCCGCGGCCGGCTCGGACGCTGCTCGGGTTTACATCTGAAAACAAGGCGGGACATTTCAAGCTTGCGGGTGGCACGCTGTCGTGGCGCACGGTTACGCCGCCCTGTCGTCTGTTGTGCGCAGGGTAAAGGTGTCAGAAAAGCTCCTTGACTGGTGTCGCAAAAGACAGAAATCAAATGGTCCCCCCCCCACCCCAGAGTGTGAGACTCTTGCGGGATCGTCCGCAGAATGCGGGCATCCTCGTCGTCTGCCTTCAAGTCGTCCGCTTCCTCAACACCTTGAGCCTTTGCGGGCGAGAAGCGAGAGCGCAACAGCGCGGCGAGGTTCGTCTAAGCCAGGAACTGCCGGATGCTCAGCAGACACGCCGCGGTCAAGTAGACACGTGTCGCCCTCGCCACTTTGGAGACAAGTTGCTCGAAATCCCACTTCGGGTTCGGCGCTTTCAGTCCGATTGAGACGTGACCGTGGAGCATTTTCATTGCGTTGGGTCATTCGTTTCATTTGAATCGGGACGTGTGGCTTCGTGTAAATCAGCTATTGAAGGGGAAAGTTTCTGCTTCAACTTTTGTGACACCGGGCTTGCATCCTAAAACTCGCTGACAGAAAATTAAAATGAGTTGCTGCGAGACGATTACACAATGGTCTTCAAGCGTCCCCGTGCAAGTGAAATGTTTGCATATTTGGGCAGATACTTCGCTGGCTGTACTCCAAAGCTAAGGCACAAATTCATGCGCCGACTAAATGACCCAAACATCGGACTCATGGGGCGCTTGGCAAACAGATTGTTGGGTTATACGGCAAAGCTATTAAAGGGCTCTTTCTTGTCTTTGCTTAGGCACGTGTCGGAATGGTTGTTTTGATTATCTTACTGTAAATGTTAAGACATTTTTTTAATTGCTCTATTTTCACCTGGTTTGTTATTTGAGTTAAAAAAAATACATTGCTCAATGTTACCGTGTTGTTGTTTTTTTCGCGTGCCATGAGACATCTCGAAATCGTGTCATATGGCGTAGATAAAACGAAATCGGTGTGCAACTCCAACTTTGTGTTTTGCGAATGAAACTCAAAGACAACAGAAACACAAACAAAACACTGAGTGATACCCGACGACTCTCGTTTGCATCCAAGTTACGGCATTAGATGGTGACTATATTGTTCCTAGGTCTTTAGGTCCTAGTAGTACATTTCGCATATTTTGGAACTCGAGTTGGCTTAGGGGGGGGGGGGACAAAGGCGTTTCTGGTGGCCGGCGATGATGTCGGAGGTGTAAAGTACACAATACTAAAACATCTGGATACATTGCTACGCGTGCCAGAGGCAAGAGCCAAAGTTGCTTTCTTTTTCCTTTCCGTATTGGCGAATGTCAAGTGTGTCAACAAAGCGAACTGAAATCGACGTATTCTCGCCTTCCGGGTGTGTACAGCACGTATGTGGCGAGTGAGCTGTTTTGGTCGCAGCTAAACGTGCGTTCAGTCGACTTGTGTACACTAACAGCGAGTTGAGGACCAAACTTCCGCACGTCAGCAAAGCTAACGTTAGCGTAGCACGGGGCCACTTGTCGCCGCAATCGAGCTCGTGAGCACCCTCCGCTTCACGAAGCGAACACGCGTCTGAAGTGCAAAAAGCACAAAAAGAAGCACACGAGCGTTTTCGGCGGTCGGCTTGTTTCGCGCGATGTGGGACGCTCGTTGACTGCATTTGCGAGCATTCGTTAGCTTCCAACCTGGGGGCGTTGCGGGGGAATTTGGGAACTCTTTCTAGCCGATCGAAAGGCGAACAAGGACATTCCGTCTGCAAGTTGACTTTCGATCAGCCTTTCCCTCCAACCGCGACGAGCACCTCACCGCTCGGCTCCAGTCTCGACTCGGTCCCCGCTGAGCATCCGAATGACAACATTGCGCTCCGCTTGGAATTTAGCGCTACGCCTGCCGGCGTCAGCTAATGTTCCCCCAACGAGCCACGAAACGCCACAAAGCAGCCGCCCGCTAAGTGGGGCCCAAACACTCGCTGCTTTATTCTCCCAGTCTTTCATTTATTGGCGGATTGCGAGCGACGTTCACTTACCCCTTCCATCGCATCGCACCGAGCCTTTCGAGGCTCACGCATCGACGCCGAGTGTTTCCCGGGTCCCAGGAGACGACGTTTGAGGCGAGCGCGCGGTTGTTTCAGGAAACAATGTCCTCTCGCGGGCGTTGCATTGCGTGCGGAAAAGAAATCCAAAAAGAAAAAGTCGGAGAGAAACGAACGATTCGGTCAGTTGGGCCGAATCACAAAGGGGGCCGCCATTGCTCCAACAACGCCGTCGTCGTGGGCGCCCGTCGGCACATTCGACACACAAAGCGGGAAAACAGGGAACCTTTCCCCGACACCCCCCCCCCCCCCACCAGCTTTCGCCTTTGTTACTGGGTCACATTTTGGGGGTTCGTATCAACTTGTTTAATTGGCCTTTGTAATCCCATGTGATCAACATCGTTCTCATGTCGCGTCCGAGCGAATCTGCCGCTTTGTTGAATAGCCGTCTTCGACCTCGAAATCGAAAACTGCCGTCTTGGTGGAACGTGTTTATTCATAAACTAAAATAACAATCCAAAAAATATTGACGCCACCGTGTTTTAAATGAGTCCGGAAAAGTGTATTTCATGGGATTGTAATCCACTGCTCTGAAAAATGGAAGCAGGTGGGGGTGTAACAACCCAAACGGTTCAATTCAAATGTATTGCACAAGTCTTACAAAATACCGAAATAAATGTTTGAAAAGTAAGAGTTGTAAAAGGTTTGATTCAAAAGTACCGGACTTAAAATCAAACAATTTGAAAAAAAAATGTAGCACTGGATTAAAAGTAACGTTTAATCCAGTCTACCATGAATCACGAGACGGGTGCCTTCGGTCCATCCATCATCCGAGCCGCTCATCCCGACACGTTAATAAGAGTGGCCGGGTGCGTCGTTTCAAATCAAAACAATCCAATGTGACCGTCAGACTGAAAGTATTTATTTGTCTCTCAACACGATCAAACAGTGCAGCGGGTCGGATGAGTGACGCAGCGTGGCAGGTCAAAGTCATCCCCCCCCCCCCCATGGGAGCGTACAGTATTAACTGTGAGGGAACGCCAGCTGCCAGTGAGTCACCTTCCTCTGTGCAGAACAAACAAAAACAAAGCAGAAGCGCCCAGAGAGAAATGCCAGAGAACAAAAGTCTCTTTCAACCGGAAGTACCGTATCTCCCCAAAGAAGAGGATTCTGCATAAATGACTACAAAAGTCCCAATTCCAAGTGAATTGATACTGTGACACCCAAGCCACCTCTGCACAAAGTTAAAATAAAAGAAACTGTTGACACGTTGACGACTCTGTACAATTCACAGCTTGCAAAGATCCTTGATAGGTTTAAATTGTGACTTGCGCACGGAGAAGAAAATGTCCGAGCTTTTTGCTGAGCTGTAAGAATGGCAAACGCTTCAACATAAAAGTGCATGAATAAGTTGTGCAAATCTCAACTCTCCAGTTTACAATTGGTGGCAGGAAAACGAAAAATGCTCGACGCAACACGAAAGGGCAGTCACGCCGCTCAGTTTCAGGATTTTTCTGTTTGGTACCGTCTGCTGGTGTCAATAACGGGCTCGCATGACAACAGCGTGGAAAAAAAAAAAAAAGATCCAAACTTCTGCCCACGTTCTAAACTGGCCAGTCGAGACGCGGCTTCGAAGTTGCTGTGCTTGTCGTTGACGTTGTTCCGACCTTGGCGCACGTCACACGAGGTCATTGACAAGGCCCGTGGCAATGCCTCCGATCAAAGCTTGGCAGAAGAATTCAATTGCACTTGAGAGCCTGCCCACGGAGCCACGGACACGGCTCTGGATGCGCTCGTTGCCCCCAGATGCTGCGAGGGCAAATCTTGTGCCACCGTCTATGAAAACGAGACAATCGGCAAAACAAGAACCGTTTGACCTGAAAGAGGCTCGCGTCCGCTGGCGGCGTCCTGCCTCCTTCATTCATTCTTCCCTTGCACGGCAACAGTGTCTTTCATCACCACAACATACTGCCGAAGGAGAGGAGGTTTCCACCCCAAAAAAAAGTCATTTGATGGTTTGAAGAAGAGCATTTGCTGTGTCGATTTTGCAGTGCGACGATGGCATTCCGAAGCAACCCAAAACGCGTCTGCTACAGTGAAAAAGAAAAAGACTTGACTCGAGTGAGCTGTGAAATCAGGGACAGAAGAACAAGTTGAAGGTTGAAGGCACGACATTCCGTCAACGTGAATACCATTTGGTTTCTGAAACCAAAGCCACAGGTTTTGGACTAGTGTCGAAAGTGCGCCCGACTGAAATGGAAAGTGCTCAGCCAAAGATAAAAAGGAGCACATTTGACAAGAAGCATGCACGTCTTGGTGCAAACGGCTTTCGCCGAGGAGACCTTTCGTTCGTCTCGAAGCGGTCGCCGCGGGGACGCAGTCCCGACACGCCGATGACGTACCGCGGCCTCCGGGTTAGCTAGTCCCGGCGGAGTTTGGGCGGGGGCCGTTGTCGGGCTCGCGGGCTCGGATTCCCGGTTGGGCCGAGGTGGAAAAGGAGCTCGCCGATGCGACGGCCCGCCGCCGGGCATCGAGGGGCGCGGGTGCCACCGTCCCGCCGTAGCGGCCCGCGGGCGAAAGGCGCCCGGGGAGGAGCGCCGGAGTCGAGTCCAGACCTTGGCCGCTAGGCGTGCTTGGCTGCGTCTCCCCGGCAGTCGGGCAGGGAGGCGACCCGCCGGGGTCGGCGGGGCGTTTCATCTGAAAATGAGCACAGTTGGATCCTTCATCTCATTTCATCTTTGCCGGGATTTCAGCTCATCGAGCGAAATAGCTTTGGGCATGTGTAGAATACAGCAATGGGGTTTTTTTTTTTTTTCAATATTTAACTTCCAAGAAAAATGAACAAAGCAAACGCTTCCGTGTATTTGCATTCGTCGTCAATTCTTTGTGGATTTTGGCTCTTCGCAGGGCGGCACTTTCCCGATCTTTCCCCCCACCAAGAGTGCGAGTCGCGCCAACGGAGGCACCAAGCGGACGCATTGCCAAAGAAGTGAGGCGTTGCGATGTGCTGGGCCCAGCAACGTATTGGACGGCGAGCATAGCGCCTTTGCAGATGCTCGGCCATGATTGTTGTTGGTTTTCTTTTCTTTGCAGGCTGGCGAACAACACTCCGCTCTGCTGTGCGTCAAACGGACAAGCCTTTTGTGATGTACGCTTAGCGGGGACAACTGAAATGGCGCACGTGGATTCCCAAGTACCTCGGGCACGGCCACCGCCGGGGAGGACTCCACTTTGCCTGGACGGTCGTGCAAGCGCCTCTGTTGTTTGATCCGATTTAAGGAGGGGGGCCGGCGACGGGCCGCCGCCGCCGCCGCCTCCTTCGCCCGCTCGTCCGCCAACTTGCGCAGGTCCTCGCGAAAGCATCTTTTCTTATTGTTGCTGTCGTTTGTCTGGACCCGAGCCGGCCGAGGCGACGGCGACGGCGGCGAGGGTGCGGCCGAGGCGAGCGACGGCTGCGTCCGCGCGGCCGTGGCGGCGGCCGTGGCGGCGGCGCGGAACGAAGACCCTGAAGAAAACACATCGGGCTGATGCAAATGCACGCTACGGAAGATCGAAGGCATTCCTCCGGCACACTTCACTCTTGCAATGACGCATTTACCAACACTTTGGCCAGACAATCGCAACAGGACCGTCACAAATGGCCGCCACAGGATGCAGGCAATGACACAAATGATCATGCAACCCCCCCCCCCCCCCCCCCCCCCCCCCCACACGCCCCCC
>CAAKHF010022196.1:0-15679 GCA_901007745.1 Hippocampus kuda | reverse complement strand
GTTACATCCGTCTGTGTCACGCTTGACTCACGTCAAGCCACACTTCTCCGTCACGTGACCGATTACGCTAAAGACAAAACGTTGACGGTCGCAAAAAGAGTTCTCTCAGGCAGGTGATGCAGATTTGCAACAACCAAGTACCTTTACTCTACCTGTAACAAGCCTTAAAAGTACGTTCGAGACAACTTGATTAAAGTCATGGCTGAATACTCTGAGATCACCACAATAGCACTGTTGCTATTTCCGACATCCTACCTGTGTGAGGTGGGGGTTTTCTGCAGTAACGGCGACTAAAACAAAATTACGAAGTAGACTGGACATAAACCACACACTTGAGGTCATTGTCTCCTATTACCCCGAGATGGGACCGTCTAGTTGCAGAAAATCAAGCTCGGGGCTGTGTTGAGTCGTCATTTTCATGCACTTTGAATTTGCGTTGTATCGTATTTTGAAGGCATTAAACATTACCATAGCGATCAGAGTGTTGCGGCCAGATTAGACGCTCCTTGTGTTTATTATTATATTTCGAAAACACCACAGTTTTCATGCAGCTCATACCATATTATTTTGTTGTATTAATCCGCCACATCTTAAATGCCGGTCCCTGAAAATATTGTCTGACATAAACCGGTCCGTGGGGCAAAAAAGGTTGGGGACCCCTGTTTTAAATGATATTAAGTTCCCCGCAATTATAAGACTCAAAGAGCTCCAGCCACTGATGGCCTTTCCCTCATTACTGGCACGGGAATGTCATTTGGAGGCAGCAATATTTTATTTCAGAGAGTGTTTAACAGTAATGAACAAGTCACCAGTTTGAAATGAACGTGTCACTGGACTAAACAGCCCCCCCCCACACCCAATAAAAGAGTTCAGGTACTTGCGAAGCATTGTCATAGTCCAATTTATCAGTAAAACAATCACACTTTGGGGGAGGCCGTAATTTATCTGAGAGGAAAACCAAAATATACAGCAGGATGAAGATTGAAATTCCCCTTGAAGGATCATGTGTCAAGTGAGACACGTATCATTAATTTGGACCAATGTGGAAATAATTGTTTACATATCACTGCTTTTCATCGTTGGCACATCAGTCATCGTGCTTGAACTTTAGGAATAGAAGCAGACTGAGTGGAAAACAACAAATGGAGATGCTACACTTTGGTACGGGCTATGATGTTATATGGCGCGAGGGTTGAAGTCAGTCCAAAGAGGCTGAGGCTTCACTTTCCTGTCCAAGTGAGGAAATGTGGAGCTGTATTTCAGAAGTGACGACAGGTTATCACAAACAACATCAGGAAATTAAGAGTTTGCTGGCACAGACACAATTTATGATGGACAGAACGGAGAGATCCTTCTCATAGTTTTTTTAAATTTAACATGAGCTCACTGTTCAAAAAAAATATAATTTCCCTTTTGTGTTTGAAGTGGCTGGAAATCTCGAATACATGTGATCGCCACGTGTTGGTGTTGCAGTGAGTGCTGGAGTGTGTGTAGGCGCTCTGAGCCAAGCCGCTATCTAATCACCAGTACTTCTTTTCAATGTACAAGAGAATGGAGGCAGTGATCGGAGCCGAAGCTGTTGTAATTAGCTACCAACATCACAGAAAGGAAAAAAAAGAGAGAGAAATTGTGACATTTTCATCGCTTGCATTTTAAGTTCTGGTACTCAGATACTGTCAGGAGCAATTTTTGCTTCCCACGCCTCAGAAGATGGGAGCTTCTGTTCATGGTCCCAACATGTTAGCCTTGCAGTGAACTGGTAATCTGTCCTAGTTAAACCAACATTTTTTTTCGGCCAGTCTCAGTCTGAATGGGCATGATGTTGCTGAGTTAAGCAGAGAATGAAGAAATCCCGTCTCATTTCAAAACATGTTTTTTTTTTTTCCCCACAGGAAACGATGACTCTGAAATCATCTGTTGCAGGGTTTGAATGTCAATTCATCTATTTGATATATTTTGTTACATCCTTACGAGCCACCTACCATCTAGGGATGTAACGATGTCCAAACGTCACAATGCGATACTTATCATGATATTGGGGGGAGGTTGGCAACATTATAAAAAAAGCTCATGATACTGTCTAAAAAAGTTCATGATATTGCAAAAATAATTAAGGAAGTAATTAATTAATTCACTAATAAAAAGCACAACATTGTGTTTTAATTAATTAATTAATCAATTAATTAATCTCGAATACATCTTTAGGAATATTGATTATATATTGATTATAATATTAATTAATTAATCAATTAATTAATGAAAAGCACGGCGGCCCGGTAGTCCAGTGGTTAGCACGTCGACTTCACAGTGCAGAGGTACCGGGTTCGATTCCAGCTCCGGCCTCCCTGTGTGGAGTTTGCATGTTCTCCCCGGGCCTGCGTGGGTTTTCTCCGGGTACTCTGGTTTCCACATTCCAAAAACATGCATGGCAGGCAGATTGAACACTCTAAATTGTCCCTAGGTGTGAGTGTGAGCGTGCATGGTTGTTTGTCTCTGTGTGCCCTGCGATTGGCTGGCAACCAATTCAGGGTGTCCCCCGCCTACTGCCCGAAGACAGCTGGGATAGGCTCCAGCACCCCCCGCGACCCTAATGAGGATGAAGCGGTTCGGAAGATAAATGAATGAATGAATAAAAAGCACAACATTGTGTTTTTTGAAGCAGTGACGAAGTGGCTCAGCGGCGCAAGGTATCATTTAAAAGTGATGTCAGCGCCGTGCTGCTTTTAATATCGTAACATGACAAGTAAATTGTGGCACTTTTAATATCACCACATCACAATATTGCTGTTATTGTTACATCCCTTCTAACATCTAGCCTCAAGACTACCAATTTTCCCTGCTTTCAACATGTCAAACTTAGAGGAAGAAAGCGCACTACCTACCAAATCTTAACACATTCAGAATCCTCTGAAACAAGATATTCACCTCACCCATCAATTGTAATGTCAGTGTTGACGCATGGCGGCATTGCACAGTATTCTAAAAGTAAGGCGTTTGAGAAAATTGGGCAAGCACCGTCTGTATAATTTACAGTAATATTTACTGAATTATATTACGTGTCAAGCTTAATTGATATTTCCCACCCCCAAAAAAAACATCTTTTCAAGTTACGTGCTCTCAAGACACGTCAAAAAATATTGTGCTTTTAGTTCCAAGTTCTTGACAGATGTTCAGAGAAGTCGACACAGATGCAGAAATGGTTCAAAGGAGGTTGCTAGCCTCAACAAATTTCACAAAAAGCAATCAACATCTAGTGCACCAATCAATGAACCTACTATTACCCCAGCACATGGAGAGGAAGCTTTCTTCCTCTTGTATAGAAATCAAGTGGAAGGGCAAGTAAATACCAACAGGGAGGTAAGAAAAGCAGCGGAGTGATGCGCTCGGCACTTGACGGAAAATGGCACCATTATTACGCCGAATTAGAAATTGACGGTAATTTGTCTTGGACTGTAAAACGTCTTCACAGGTAACAGGGGGGAACCCCCCTCCAAAAAAAAAAAACAGATCATATCATCTCCACTCCCACAGATCGCATAAGCAAGCCCAATCTCAAGTTGTCAAATAGCTTTTCCCGGTAATAATCTGGGAGCTTGATGAACATTCCACTCCAAAGTATTTCTCCAGCTCTCAAGTGTTTTGTTGCTGTGTTTTATCGTGTACAGTCAAAGCTGCGCTAGACCGTTCGGGCCGGATTTAAGCAAGTCATAAAGGGGAAATAACATGAAGTATAGATGTTTTCATTGTTTGTGTACAAATAACTGCTACCCACCCATCAACCAACTTATCAGTCGGTCACAGAATTGTCTGCCTTCTTCCATATGAAAATGGAATGAGTCGACTGGGAATGATGAAATGGGGTTCAAAACCGACGGTCCCTCAAAGCTACACATGTAGGCAATTGTGCACTGCCCTCATCATCACGGCACACAGCAAATGTATGCGACACATGACGAAAAAAAAAATCCAACCTGTGCTGTATTTACATTTTGTATTTTCATATTCTCCTCATATAAGTAATCTGAAAAATGTATTTGGCACATGTCGTGTGACAATGCGGCTACGTCAATAATGTCTGTGCAACACAAGGCCACGGTGACGCTTGCGTGGGCACATACATTACATTTCTACACTCATTCCTTCATTTCCACTTCGATTGAATCTACAAACAGGACACCATTTTCACGTCCTACAGTTTCAGTAACATGATCGAGGGTGCACAATCAGTTGTTCTACCATACATTGACACGAATACATTCAAATTCACCACTGAGACGCTGACACGTAGGTATTTTACAATCCCCTTAAATGAAGTTATGTCATGCGTTTCAGAGTTCAGGTGACTAAAAATGTTGGTGTTTTATTAAACAACACGTTTTCCATTATTTATGATTCGACGATGCGTGACCATATTTGGCCAAATTATAATGAGTTAATTATGCTTAAAACGACCTGTGTGCAACAATAAAATGTAAAAGTTAGGGGGGGGATGTTATTTGTACCACAAATATCTATTCAATAATATGTTTTATTTTGATATATTAATTTTTAAGTATGGCCCGGTGGTCCAGTGGTTAGCGCGTCAACCTCACAGTGCAGAGGTCATGGGTTCGATCCGGCCTTCCTGTGTGGAGTTTGCATGTTCTCTACGTGCCTGCATGGGTTTTCTCCGGGTACTCTGGTTTCCTCCCACATTCCAAAAACATGCATGGCAGGCTGATTGAACACTCTAAATTGTCCCTAGGTGTGAGTGTGAACGCTGATGTCCGTCTCTGTGTGCCCTGCGATTGGCTGGCAACCGGTTCAGGGGGTCCCCCGCCTACTGCCTGAAGACGGCTGGGATAGGCTCCGGTGCGCCCCGCGACCCTTGTGAGGACAAAGCGGATCAGAAAATGGATGGATGGAAGTTTTTAAGTACTCACATCATTTAACATGTTATGATCTCATGTTTTTGACAGGCCAGCCACAGACATACATGAATGGACAAGCAATTGGCCCCTCGCGGCCAAAGCCATTTTATGTTGTCAGCTTCTGTTGTTTTTTTTCCACTGAAAACACAGAAAATAATGTGTAAACGCCACAGAAAATAAATGTTTTCAAGTTAGGCGCTCTTAGCGAGTGGCCATGTAAGATGGCCACTGGCAGCTTTGCCTTTGCCTGCGGCGAGTAAGGGGCATTACGAGTCCATTCATAGATATGTCAAAGGATGTTGCTCAAGGTGGTCCAAAGAATGCTTTGGAATTTTGTGTGAATGCTCAGAAACATGTAAAATTAGAGGGATCATTTCTCAAAACCCGATTTAGGCACTTCACAGTGGCCTCCTGATGACAGCTTATTGGTCTGAAGTGTAGGGTTGTCCTGGTTGATGGACATGATTGGAAATCGGGGCGGATCACGTACTTTATTGGTGTGGGCTGAAAAATATTTTTAGATTTTCATAAATTCTTCAGTCAAGAATAAAATATTTGAGTTCTTTACTTGCTTTGAACAACAGCCATATACAAAGGTACCATCTTTGGATGAAAAAAAAAGATAATTGAGACAATTTGGATTTAGTCTTTTGGATTGGATTGGATACAACTTTATTGTCAAATGTGCTGTATGTGGAACATTTTTTCTTCTTCATTCCATTTCAGAGGTATTGGATTTGGACTTGGTATCTGCAGATCATCAAAACCAAGTGACTTGGACTCAGGGGCAAAAAAAATGTGATTGGGACATCCCGATACCACCCTACTTGGTAAAAATATTGCAAAAGTTCAAAGCATATAGTTATCTAAAACGTCTTGCCAAATGGAAATGGGGGGGGGGGGGAATTTGCGAAATCCCCAATTTATTAAAGCATTGATTAAGAGATATAGCCTCAAGACTTTCATCCAAAGAATCTACTCTGTAGAGACTTGCCTTTTTGCTTACTTTGCTTTGGGTTTGTTTTTTCTTTCTAAAAATGTTGTTTTAAGAGATGGAATTGGCCACTTGCACTGCAGAAAAATCAAATGAGGTGGGTTCTACCAATTTGAGCTTGCACCCAGATGAAGAAACTGGGTCCAGTTGGAGCGATCTATTTGACATTCAGCTTACATTTTCCTCCCCCCTTTAGTTAGTTTGCAGGCAACAGGCAATTTAAAATGACACCACGGCTGCTGAATCCCACAACAGCCTGAGAGGGAAGCGGCAGAGTTTCTGGGAACAGGTGGAATATATTCCAACTAAAATGGTTGTTTTCTCCCTTGTCCTTCACTTTAACAAAGGACAGTTTTGACTTGATCTGCTTTGGGAATTTCGTTTCCACAAAAGAATCCATCCTTAACTGCATGGCAAGGTACTTGTGTGGGCAGGCGAATGTCATTAGGAATGTGAAAAGCCAGTCCACGAACAGCAAACCTCACAAAATGACCTTCAATCGGAATGATATCGAGTCATTTTCTTCTTTTCAACCGGGGAGGAATATTGACAATTTGTGTCCCAGCGTCGCCTCTGGTTTTGCAACAAGCGTTACTATCAGAGTGGTTCGCTCGGACAGTTGAACAAACAGACTCAGGAAGAGTCTTTGCTGCCGGCAGGAGGTGCAGTTTTCTATGAAGCCACTCCGTGTGCGCTTCTCAACTGACACCTGACCTCTGCAGCCTCTGCCGGCTTTTTATTGATCGTGTATGCAAATTACAAGTGATATATCAGGAAAAACACTCCCTTCTTCATTTACATGTCACGCCTCTCAGCCCAGCCCACCGATACTCCCCTCAGAGGCCAAAACATCTCTCGGTACAAACAATGGATACCTTGTGAATTCAATGGGTATATTTCGCATGAATTGAGACACTAACATACTCAAGGGCATCTTATCGTGCTGCCCACCCGAAGCTGAACCTTCCTGTTTGTACTATCAGTGAACAAGGCCTCAGCTCAAGTTGGCCCTTTTTTCTGTGTGCGCTAAAGTTTTATGAACGCATGCGTTCGAGGTCAATCAAGCATACAACTACCGGTAAATGAAACTTTTAAACATGATAACTTTGAGTTTGTCTATACTCTATCAGTTACTCAACTCTGGGGGCCCCTGTGGCCATCCATCCATCCATCCATTTTCTGAACCGCTTCATCCTCACAAAGGTCGCAGGGCATGCTGGAGCCTATCCCAGCCGTCTCTGGGCAGTAGGCTGGGGGACACCCTGAACCGCTTGCCAGCCAATCACAGGGCACACAGAGACGAACAACCATCCATGCTCACACTCACACCTAGGGACAATTTAGAGTGTTCAACCAGCCTGCCATGCATGTTTTTGGAATGTAGGAGGAAACAGGAGTACCCAGAGAAAACCCACGCAGGCCCAGGGAGAACATGCAAACTCCACACAGGGAGGCCGGAGCTGGAATTGAACCCGGTACCTCTGCACTGTGAGGTCGACGCGCTAACCACTGGACCACCGGGCTCTGGGCCCCCCGTAGCAAATGGTGCTATATTTAAAATGTAATATGTACCTGTGGCGACAAAAGACAAGTGTGACATTTCTGTTGCTCAAATGTAGTGGGCAGTCAGTGAACGGAGCTTCAATCGTTGACAACAAGCTTTCAAAATATCCTCTTCTTTATTAACGCATGCATCTTGTGCTTGTGGTGGTCCATGCATTTCTTGACAATCACATCATGTTTTTGTGGTTCAATAAAAAGAATACAGCACAGCATACTGAAGGTGGAGCCTCACACCACAATAAAGGGTCCCAGTTTTTCACTGTGTCAGTAACATATGACGCTCAATCACTTGGTGTGTGGCAAAGGTGACGACTGTAATTGTATTCATGATCTACTCCATTCAAGTTAGGCTGTGTCTTTTAGCCAACCACACTATACATCCTCCAATTTTTATGACACTGGACTGTGCTTCCCCTGCTATATTGTGCTTAATTGTTTTCTATACTGTAGATTTTTTTTTGGGTGATATTCATCTGTGGTTGATGGTTGAGGTTAATCTAAATTGTCCTAAATTGTGAGCGTGAATTGTTGTTTGTCTCTGTGTGCGCTGCGATTGGCTGGCAACCAGGTCAGGGTGTATCCCACCTACTTCCCGAACACAGATGGGATAGATTCCAGCGCGCCCCGCGACCCTTGTGAGGATAAAGCGGATCAGAAAATGGATAGATGGATGGATGAATACGCTGCAATATTATCTCTGTAGCATTAAAATAGTCCAAGAATATTTCCAACATGGAGATGGAGTGTGAATATTAATGTGATGATCAAGTCCCCGGAGCCACATAATGATCTCCAAGATCAGCTTCCCATTTTCGGAATTGGGGATTTTCACCTTGTAGTACAAAGCACACGCTAACGCATGAACTCCTTGGCATTGTTTTTCTATCTCACTTTTGTCAGCAAATGCCTTTAAATGCTGTTTCTATTTGCTGGAATGATGAGCAGATACTGGTGATGTAATTGCAGAGCATGTCAGTGAGGAAAAACAGCAGAGGCGGAGGAGAACAGTAGTCCGAGGAGACAAGTCTTAAGAGGAGTCCACATAGAATCCGATCAACCCCAAAGAGACAAGCCTTCCAGGGGCGATCACTAATTAGAATGAATAAATGAAGCTCTATAGGCGACCTCAAGTTTCAGGCTACAGTAGAAGATTGGCAGACCATCAAAAACTGCCAACACTTTAATAAAAAAGGATGTTCTGAAAAATTGTACATCATTTGAAATAATACCTAGTACCTACATGTCTTAGGCAAATCCTTACGATGGAAAAAAATATTTTATCCATCCATCAATTTTCTATCGATCTATCAAACGATAGATCGATAGATAGAAAATTGTTTTTTTGTTTGTTTGTTTGTTTTGGGTTTTTTTTTTAATGGGCAGCAGTGGAGCGGAAACACATCCCAGCTGATGTATTTGAGTCCATCTGATGTTTGAGCAGTTGAAGCATTGAGTAGAGAAGACTTGTACTTTAGCATCTATTCACCAAGTGGTTGGCTGCTATATTGCTGTGTTATTTGTGCGCAGTGTTTTATGGTTTTACATTAAATTATTGGTTGATTTCATTTTTGCAACCGGTGTCGTAAAAAATATTTTTATTTGACAGTGCAGGGTCCACAGTTCGTGATGGAGGGACCAAATGCTGTAATCGAATGTGATTAAGGTTGACTAAGTCTATGCAAGAATACAATAAGTGGACTCCATAAAGAGGCACTGTCTTTCATCATTCACCTGATCAGGTGTCACCAAACATCAAATGTCCATCCACATTTCTGAAAGACCGACAACCACCATAATATTTGTCCCCCCAAAACCCTTCAACAAAGAAACTATTAACTGTATGAATTGATGTGGGTGTTAAAGGTATTGACAGTCCAGCGCAGTAGCAGCTCTGGTGTCGTCTTTATTAATGTGGAAAAGGAGTGCGGCTCTCTCTAGGTCGGTGGCACTAAGAAAGTGAATTGATCAGAAGGTCAGGCCAGATGGAATTCAGATCATTTCATGTGTCGTGTCACTCGAAATTCTCCTCCTCACAGTTGTCTATCCTTTCTCTGCTGAGGCCAACGCCAGCATCACAAAAAATGACGTTTGAAAGACGATGAATTATTTTGACAACAGTTGCTACGTCGGAATTTGAAGTATCCAAATGTTTCAATTTGACATATCCAGAACATGATAATGTTACTTTCGGGAGGGACGGGGGAGGGGGTGCCGGGGTCTATAAATTATTCAGATGTGTGTGACAATATAATGTTACGCATTTGCCAAAATGTTCATGCTTTTCATTGTCTTTGGGTTGTTTGATCGCTGACAGGATTACGCCAACACAATGCAAGAGGATAGTACATATAATTCTGTTTCATTTATTGTAATTCGTTCGCTGCGTCTTTGCATTGCTCTAAATTATCTGTTAAAACTGTGATACTTCAAGGACTTGCAGTCCTTAGACAGAATGATGCTGTATAAACACTTATGATTCTGCACATTGCTTTGGCAGCAATGTGCAGAATGCAGTAGCCCCAAGAATTTAAAAGGTCTTGGGTGGGTTCTTTCCATGTATGTACTCTACATTCCTTCTATGGTCCATAAAAATTATGAAACACATGCTACAGACACCTGCAGGATGTAGTGTGAGCACTTCAATCACTAGTGTTGATTTCTAAGCCGTGCGGTTTACAACACTTCTAAATCATACAGTGTAGGTACAGCTTTAGTGTCTGTCCAGTGATTGACAGATCATCTCTCAAGGGTTTACTTTTCCCGTCTCGGCTGGAATAGGCAACAGATTTCTCAGTGACCCTGAACACTATAAATGCTCTAGACAAAAGATAGATGGATGTACTACTCGATAGTGACAAGGGAGTCTGACAAGATTGCCTTGTCGAGTGTGTCTAACTGCATTTTGAACATTGAACTAATTTGTATGTGACTAACTCGACACCTGCAAGGGACACACACCAAATTTTAAAATGTGTGTGACCATGAACAAGGTGACGGGGGAAAAAAAGGAGATTATACAATATCGCGACGAAAAAACTTGAGTCTCCGCCCACCAACCAGATGTCTGTCGCAATACAAAGATAGACAGCAATTGTATTTTTCTCCTTGAGATTTTTATTTGGATGAATAGCTTTTGAGAGACGTGAATCAAACACTCAACGCAAACAGTTTGCTGGCCTCGGCCAAAACCTCAGATGGGTAAATTTCATAATTTTTCCCACAAATCTACGCCAGAATGCAGAGTGTTGAAAATGGCGTGCTCTCTTTGTCTATGCAATATGAACCAAAAATGCCATTTTGGGTGTCTCTTAAAAAGTGATGATTTTGGAGGTACAAGGATTCAGCCCGATGCCAGCGAATTGCTCCTCTGTTTGTGTTCAGCAACAAAACGATCTTGTTCCATTTCATGTCACGATCACGGAGTGAGTGGCTTGGTTGAATTCTGACCATTTTCGGAACAGATTTGCAAGACAGGGAAAATTCGGACAGATTATTAGTATGTGTGTACCCCACTTTATTTGGCTTGGTGAAGGAGACATTGTTTTTCATTAAAATCCTCAGAATCATCAAAAAACAGTCACAGCCTTCAATGACAGCCAACTCATTAGCGCCAGTTAATGTGATGAAACATGGACTCAACTCAACGCTTTGACTTTAATCAGCAAGCAATCACACATGATCATTTTATAATTTCATGCAGTTTATAATTCTAATATTCTTCAGTAAATATTAAATGTACTCCGAAGAAGCATTTTTGGGGGCCCTGGCAGATGGATTCAAGTTTTTACAGTGCTTCATCTGATTCCAGCGTTTCCTCTGATTCGGGAAAAGCAGTCAAATCCTTTCACACATTTATCCAGATGTCTCACCCGCTGCAGCCATCCTGGTTTTAGGGCTTGGAGTCTTTTCAAACGCCTTGGCAGCAACTCAGAAACTATCTTTCATCAAAAAGTCACAGTGACAGCACTGAAGGTGGATCTAGCCAGTGGAGGTGGGGGGTCGGGGGGTGGATGATGTTTCAATGTTTCACTTGTGTAGTTGCTCGTAAAGCGCTATTGTTTTTGCAGCTTTGAGAAGAATCATACTAACCAAATCAGAGTGTGTGGAAAACGTGACAACCTCCTGCAACAGAGATCTCATTCAAACGGCATCCACACTTTGTTTTGACTGGTGGCTAAATGGCTGCAACACAATGAGACAATGATCCAGTTGACAAAACAAAAGCGAAAATCCGATGACAACTAAAGCACAGCCTTGAGAAGTCATTTGCCAAATAGCACAGCACTGAGCACGGCCTCACATGTGTTAATGTAATAACATCATTTCAGAGGCAGTAACTCACACTGCTATCTTTCCCGAGAACATTAAAATACATAAACGTCTCAAATCTAACATTGGGTCTACGATCATTTTTCCCCCCACTGAGATTCAGTGATGTACACCCCCCACATATATTTGTCAACGTGATTGCAGTTCCCCAAATTACTGAGCTATGAAATGAATTTAGTTCACACCTATCGGAGCTATCACATATGATTAGAGTCCATTGGGATAAGGTGGCAAGGTTGCTACTGAATGCCACATCGTGGAAAAGACAACCCCAGGGCATGGATGTTTCAGCAGTGTTTCTGTCAGACCAAATTGCTAAGTAATCACAAGAATAAGGGGCTGGTTGACCAGTATTGAACGTGTCCCTGGACTTTAAAAGTTGCAAAATGAGATCGACCTCAATTCGCTTTGGACAAGCAATTGTCTCATGAAGACAAAAAGGCTTAAAGTGTGTTTGGACGAGTTCTTCAGAAGTTAATATATTGACTGGGTAACCAGCTATCTATCTCCACAGATCCTCAACTGTGGTGTTGTGCAAGCGGACTTTAAGCAGGTTATACAATAAAACAAGTTTTAAATGCCTCCGTGTAAAAAAAAAAAAAAAAAAAAAACTTTCATATCAGCGCAGCCTGTGGCACGCAATCTTATAGAACAGCAGTTTCAATCTCAAACTGGCACTCCACTAAAAGCAAAAAAAAAAAAAAAGCTCAAACATACATCTTCTTCACAACCTAGTTATTCACGCATGAGACAACATGTCCCACAGGGTAAGGCTTGACAAGACAGCCTTTTTTAATTGTTGCACTTTTCTACATTACTGGACTCTGGATAACACTAAAGAGCATTTCACTGTGTTTTTTTTTTAAGTATTGTTGTGTGTAATTGATTGTTGATTAATGTCTTGAAACAACTGAGGCAAAATGGACTCCAGCAGAGTTTCTGCGTCACAGTCTGCCTCAATTAGTTTGCTGAGAGAACACAGGGTCAGCTATAACTGTAATTCAGAAATAACAAAAAAACAACTTTTCAATGTGTCGAATCCAACTCCTCAAACTGTGTTTGTTTCACTTTGTATAAACACCTTGCTTCACTCGAAAATCACCATCCAGGCACCGCCTGCCTTTTCTTATCCAGCATCACCCCCACCCGTCCAAAAACCCAGGAGGCTCAATAAAACATCGCATAAGTGAGAAATGTCACCTTTCCTCACCAGCGTTGAGGGCAGAAATAATTTTGTTGTGTACAATACAAATATTCTCAATGCCATCCCAAATGAAAAAAAGCCTAATTTAGCAAAACGCCTCAAGCTCCAAAGTTTAGTCGGGTGGATTGAACCAGAAAAAGGATGCAGGAAAGTCATCATTTTGGCTGGCAAAATTGGTTTAACACAGCCTTATCCAAGCCACTCAATACCCAGATGGAGTTGCTGCACCACGTCGCCAGCACAAGAGGAAGTTGATTATTCCTTAATGATGGAATGCAATTAATGTCCAATCATGTTTTGCTTTTACTTAGTTTTTGTTTGCAATCCCGCTGCATAACAACCCACTTTTCTAATTGTGCCACACATCATTAATTGGAACAAGACAAAGGTTTCAATTGAGCAGCGGCTCAAGAGCACGCTGGCATGGGCAGACTCCATACACAAAGTCACGGAAGCACACAACTGGTGGATCATTCAAGCAAGCGGATACCTGAAGCAATACCCGCTGACATGACAAATCTTGATATCGCTATTACATGACTTAAATCAAGCTCAAGTTGAAGGAAGTGTGTCTGTTGTATCTCAAATTCATTAAAATGATTGATTGAAAACATTCTTCAGATAAAAGGATACAATTTGTGGTTCATATGATGACGTTAGTAGCTTTTTGACAGAGTGTGTTCTAATTCAAGTAGTGGAACAAGAGTACACTGACAGAGCACAAGCAGCAGGTTCACTGCTTGTTTCAGCACAAAATGAAACCCTGCCAGCCCAAATACATATTTTCACATATCTTTAGTGTTGTTTTTAGGTTTATTTTAGTCGATCACTATACAGAGAACATTTACGACCCACATAGATGAGGGAACAACCACAACACGAGTAGCAAAACTTGTGAGTAATGGATGGCCCAGCCAAAGGAAATGTTGATAACTGCCAATAGTGCATTCATAGCAAAGACGTTGACATGCTACAAGCTGTCAAAATATAAATCATGGCTTTTCCAAGAGACTCTCATCATCGCAAATGACTCTTATCTTTAGATGGTCACTTACTACACATTACATACAGTACATAGCTGATCAGCAGTCAATTCCTATAGCCGAATGAAATCAGGAACTTTGGACGGCAACTTGGGAAGTGTGAATAAGGTGAGTTTCTCGGTGAATACTTGTACTATACTTTATACCATACTTTATACTACATGTACGCGATTTTCCGGGCAGCCAAAAGCAGTCCAATTTGCACTGTTGGATTTTGGCTTTTTTTTTCTCGTTCGTATTCAAGCTTGGTAGGTTTTCTCACTATCTTGGTATTTGCGGTAGCCCATGGGGGGAGGGGCTGCTGAGCTCTGAAGCCTTAGAACAGCACTAAAGTTCGGACCGCGTTTTCCCACAAATGCCCATATGTTTTCTCCTGGGCTGTCATTTTCTGAAGGTGTACATCACGTTTCTCACATTCTAATCAAGGGTTGATGGGCTGGTTTTCAATTTCTCTCAAGGCTTTCTAAATACAAGCTCCCCTGCCTGGCAAGACTTTATACAAAGACTGCGCACACCATGTCAGACTGTAGAATAGCACACCAGGATTCGCAACCATATGCCCTCGCTTGCTGAGAGAACCGTGACAAAACAGGAAAGGACAATGAAATTTGTCCAGGCTTCCGCAGCATTCGCAGCCTGTTATGTTTGCCCATTCCCATCCCCCCATATTGTCTCAGTTCTATCCCGTTTCATCCACGGGGGGCCTGAAACGTAATTTCCACAGTTGCCGTTAATACAACATGAATGTAGCATTAGGTGTCCCAGACAAAAAAAAAAAAAAAATCTGAGTAAATCTCAAAATGGCGGGGTTCACTGTGAAACTAAACTACCCATCTATTTTCCAAACCGCGTATCCTCACAAAGATGTCCTCGGGCGGCAGGTGGGGTGCACCCTGAACAGGTCGCCAGCCAAACTAAAATGAAACTATAATAAAGTCAAACCACGACACCAGGGGTCCCCAACCGCCGGTCCGCGGACCGATACCGGTCCGCAGGGCATTTGGTACCGGGCCGCATAGAAAGAACTTGCCTTATTTCCGTTTTATTTATTTCGGAATACGAAAGATGTTTTATTTTGAAAAATTACCGGATTCTCCGTTACATCCGTCTGTGTCACGCTTGACTCACATCAAGCCACGCTTCTCCGTCACGTGACCGATTACTCTAAAAACAACGCTGGAGGTCGCAAAATGAGTTTAAAAAAACTGCTGGAGATCGCAAATGACGGCGGCCTTAAAAGTACGTTCGAGACAACTGGATTAAAGTTATGGCTGAATACTCTGAGATCGCCACAATAGCACTGTTGCTGTTTCCGACATCCTACCTGTGTGAGGTGGGGGGTTTCTGCAGCAACGGCGACTAAAACAAAATTACGAAGTAGACTGGACATAAACCACACACTTGAGGTGTCATTGTCTCCTATTACACCGAGATGGGACCGTCTAGTTGCAGTAAATCAAGCTCGGGGCTGTGGTGAGTCGTCATTTCCATGCACTTTGAATTTGCGTTGTATCGTATTTTGAAGGCATTAAACATTACCATAGCGATCAGTGTTGCGGCCAGATTAGACGCTCCTTGTGTTTATTATTATATTTCGAAAACACCACAGTTTTCTTGCAGCTCATACCATATTATT